>JAIPRM010001449.1:0-37992 GCA_025469315.1 Stegophylla sp. TES_Ste_2020
GAAATTGGAAAAATGACCTCTCTAAAGTACCATCTGGGTATGATTTCGGTTCTTTAGAGATATTGATCGAAACTTTTGGTCCAGTATTTCTATACGAAAAAGTGTTTCCAGAAAGAGAAAAAAAAAAATAAAAAAATAAACATCATTGTAAAATCATAAGCTTCTGCACTTCGTTCAGAATCTAACATAAGCTTCTTCACTTCGATCAGAATCTAAAATAATGTTATTACTAATGGAACAGGTTTTTTGACATAAGTAATAAAATTATTATGTAGGTTCTAAATACTGTAATAACTATACCTATTCGATTAATCATGAGAATACAATTATTGTATATGACAGTATTGTTACGTTATTTAAAATATTAATAATTTTGATTACAATTTGAATCACGTGCAAAATATAAATAATTATTATAGTTGACCGTTTACCGATTGACAATAATCATCATGAATCTTAATCTTAATTAATCTTACTCTTAATCTTAATCTAAGTCATCTTTACTATTTTTTCAATATAATCGTAGATAGATAAATTGTACGAATTTAAAAAAGAGCTCTAATTTTATTTTGTTTTTTTATTACATTATCATTGTGAGTACTGATACTCGATGTTATATTTGATATTATAGACTCATTAATATTATATTGAAGTTTAAACGTTATTGTTCAATCCGAAATAAAATTACAACATACGTGTTATAAGAACATAACATTTAAATGTGATATTTCATCTTAACTCTTTATTGGGTTATAATGCAAATGAATAGGCGTGAATATAAAACAACAATCTATTGCAGTAATAACATATTATGATTATCTATTAAATGTAATAAAAAACGATAAGGAGTGCATAGTTCGTATTACCTATGTATTATATATATATTCGCCTTATTTCTTACTACCTACAGAATTATTGAATAGATAATAACCTTTTAACTTTTGTGCTTGATTAAAGTTTAGCTTAGTATGACATGAATTAAGTCCTATAAACGAGAATTTTTCTTCTTGTTCAGTAACTCATAGTATAACATGAACGTCGATAACTGACATTAACCACATAACTTTCAGTGGTAAATGATAAATAGTAAAATAATTGGCACAACATTTTTTGCATCGATAATTTGATGCGTTTTATTTATGGTGTATTAAAGTTGTTTAATTACAATGCAGATGTATGGACAGTACACCAAAGAATTAGGTGATTATGTCAAAGAAACACAGAACATACGAACGCCCGCAGTCAATCGGAACGAAGAGTTTAGCAAATATGGCGGAAAAATCAGTTCAACTTTGGAAGTTGTTTGGCGCCATTCATTCGCGAAGCTCAGCGAAGACTGGGTGTTTCTCACATTATTGGGCCTCGTCATGGCCGTATTAAGTTTCGTTATGGATTATGGTATAGACTTCACAAACGAAGGTCAGTATTTCAATATTGGTACTTACAAACTATGATCTACGTTTCAGGCGTACAGGTGTTCTTCCTAATTTTCTTATAAATGTATTAAATACAGAAACTATTAATAAATACATATGATAATATACCCAATAAAACTAATTCTAAATTATTATATCTCCTCCTCTTTTACGAAAAAAAAAAAAAAAAAACGATAATATTTAGGAAAAAGTCGTGTTATGTATCAGTTAAACATTATTACATTATAAAAATACGAGTTAAAAATTGAAATATATTTAATAAAGTGATAAACTGATTATTTTGTTTATACAGTGAACACGAATATTATTAAAACTAATTTAATGATGAAATGATCACGAAAATTACGATTAAGAGTTTGAGATATATACCTGTATGTATTGGTACTAGATGTTCCCACGTGTTTCAACGCTCGGTAAAAAACTTTTTTTCTAAACAATTACTATGAAACACTTTTATGTACAATTTAAAACAAAATAAATATAAAAAACATCAGATACTACATTTTTATGAATTAACAATATTTATTATTTTTAAATACATTATTTTTAAAAAATTTAATTTTCTTAAATAAAAACTACTACTTTATATAAATATTCTGAATAGGATAAACTCTTTTGAATTTTTTTTTCAATTAATAGTTTAAAAGTTAATTTAAGAGCAGTAATACTCTTCAAAAATGTATTGGCATTAAATACTGCGCTACTTTACAAATTATGGGTTTATATCTCATAATCATAAACAATATTGATCGAAAAAAACTTTTAATATCAAAACACTTGAGAAAAAAAATATTTTCTTTCAGGATGTCGAATATTGAGTTGAAATGTATAGTTTAAGAACTTAGTAAACTAAAAAACATAAAAATCGCACAAAAAAAAAATGGTAAAAATGATTTTCTCATGACTACAAATGCAATAATTATAATGTTTTTAATTTATTATAGAAAGTTTAAAAAGCCAGACATACTTCGCACCGTAGGTATTCTTCGTTCCTCAGGTGGTATACTTTTGGTGTTTATAAGTAAAATATTAACGAAACAATTAATTATTTCTTCAATAAAACGATTTTGAGCTGAGCTTTTGTTAATTATGGACAAAAGCAACTGTCAATTTTATATTGAGTAGGTATGAAAATGATTCATTTTGGCTATTTTGAAGTTTAAACTGTTTTTTTAATTTATTCTATAAATAATGGTAATATTTTTTTTTTAACTCAGACAATTAATTTAATCTGAAATGTGTCGGGTAAAAAAAAAAAAGGCCACAAGGGGATACAACACCCAAATTCCTCCTACCCTCGTAATTATACCACTGGCTTTCTTCATTGACGATGTTCTCTTGAACTTGCGTAATCAGTTAGTTTTGTAAATGTTTTGAATATATTAGGTAGAAAATGAAGGTATTCAAGTCGCTTTATTTTCATTGATTTATTGGTTTTAGAGACCACATTTAGTTGTTTTGCGTAGTTTAGAGTGATAGTTTAGTAGTATTTCATAGTAACATAATGACAGCCGATATTTTTTTATTTCTCCACAATGAAAATTTAATACCGAATATAAAATTAATAATACAGTAAATTCTTGTTATGTCAAACATCACTATCTCGAATTTTTCGTTGTCTTGAACTATATTGAAATCTCCTTGAAACTACTACTTGATCACACTCAATAGCGTTTTGCTTCGATAACTCGATATAAAATTAATAGTTTTTTGTTATCTCGAATACAAAATTAATATTTTTATTACGGAAAGAAAATAAATTTTAGAAATTTTATCAGAAATCATCGAAAATCACAGCGAGTGTAAAGACAAACCACAAAGTGGGAAGAAATGCCAATGTAGTTACAATATAACAAGCTAAATGCGCTTTAGAAAAAATTTAGAAATTTTGTTGAGTCTCCTGAAAGTATGAGAGATGGCGCATTTCTGCAATATCCAATTTGAAAGGTAAAGTGGAAGACAGAAGTAACAAAACACAAACTTAAATGACAGATCAAAAAAAATATATATATTTTTTTTAAATATTGTAGTTCATTTGTAATATAAGTATTTTAATTATTCAAATAATGTATAGCTATTTAAAAAAAAAAAAAATTATTTTAATTTTAATAAACCTCAATATCTCGAAGTTTTTAATATCTCGATTTTTTTTCTCGTTCTCTTGAGATTTGACAAAACGAGAGTTTACTGTAATATAAAAACAACAAATATAAATGCCAATAAAAATGAATGTGTAAGTCGAGCAGACAAATACAATTATTCAACGTCACAAACTCAACACAGAAAAATTCAAGGATATTGTTTAATCTGAAACAATATTGAGTGCGTTTTACAACAATTTAAATTTTCCGTTTTAGGAAGGATAAGTCTTTACAAGGACATGGCGTTCAACCCTTATTTACAATACGTTTCTTGGGTACTGTTGCCCGTTAGTTTGATTACATTTTCTGCTGGATTCGTACACTTGGTCGCTCCTCAATCTATTGGTGCGTGTATTGATCTGCTGCTATTCGATCACTGCAGTCATAATTTATGAATGTTTTGATTTCTATGATAATATAGGCTCAGGTATACCAGAAATGAAAACGATATTGAGAGGCGTCGCTTTAAAAGAATTCCTGACCTTAAGAACGTTGATAGCCAAAGTGGTTGGCGTCACGGCTACCTTGGGTTCTGGCCTACCCCTTGGCAAAGAGGTTTGTAATTTCGCACCTACATAATATTACAGTAATGTACCTACGTGCACGTATAATGAGCGCGTGTGTGTTACGCGTCAGACCAACAAAGCTGGGTAAGTTGATCAATTTTTTTAAACTAATTAAAATTACAAATTAATTTGAGAAACTACCTAAGTTAAGTTACAAATTCTTAGGACAACTATAACCAAATTAAATTAAAATATAAAAACATCATTTTTTTAAATCACCCTTAATCACCTACACAAAAATATTACAATAATTAATAGTTATCAATTCAGGGCTCGGAACTTTATGCAATAAAAAACAATGAAATATGTGCATACAAATACACAAAAAAAAACTCAAATACGCAGTATAATACACAACTATTTTTATTCTAAATATGTAATTATAAGTATAATAATTATATAAAAAAAAAAAAAAAAAATTAAAAAGATACAAATTATGAATTATGAATTATGAAAAAATAAAATTTAATTATTAGACACAATTCTTTTATGTATTTTTTTCCTCTTGGTATAAATAAATAGATTTTTATTCGTGAAAATTTTTAAAATAAATAAAACTAGGGCCAATTAAAACAAAACTGAAGTTACAATTTAATTAAAAATATAAACAAAATGACGGATAAAAATAACTGGGTTGTACTGTACAATTTTTTGAAAAACTAATTAATTTTAATTTTAATGAAAAAAATAAGTAACATGGCTTATACATTTTTAATTAGGTATAATTTATAATATTAGGCACTGCAGCCCAGCTTTGGAAACCGAGATGTATTAAAATAACAAATATAATGCATGCAACGTCAGAATTGATTTGTTCAATTCCGCAGGGTCCATTCGTGCACATTGCCAGCATAACGGCCACACTCTTAACGAAAATGATCACTTCGTTCAAAGGAATCTACGAGAACGAATCGAGAAACACAGAGATGTTGGCCGCCGCGTGCGCAGTAGGGGTGGCGAGTTGTTTCGGGGCTCCCATTGGCGGCGTGCTATTTAGCATCGAAGTAACCACCGTGTACTTTGCAGTGAGAAATTACTGGAGAGGCTTCTTTTCAGCCGTCTGTAGTGCAACGATTTTCAGATTACTGGCCGTCTGGTTCAACAAAGCAGGTTCATACTTATATATTATAGAGGTGTAAATATGAACACGTGACAATCACATTCAAAGTGATCTCTCTTTTTGAAGAGAAAAAAAAAAGCCGGACATACTTTGCACCACGAATATTCTTCGCTTCTCAAGCCAGATACTCTTGGTGGGTGTGTAGAATTTAAAAAGAACGATAACAATAATAGTTATCATTCTCAACACACCCACCAAGAGTATCTGACCCGAAGAGCAAAGAATATCCGTGGCACGAAGTATGTCCGGCTTTCTTATTTTACTTTACTTTTTTTTATTGGGTTTATATAATTTAACAAAATTATTGGGTCAATTTTTTTACACTTTGGGTCCAAATTCATTTATCCATTTAACACTGTAGAAATATTATGACGGTATCTCAATGTCTCATGATACTAATTACTTCATGACAGACCCGTGCGCAAGATTAATCAAAGAGGCGGATGTCCTGCAGAGAGGAAATAGGAAAAAAAGCAACGAAAAAAAACAATTTATATTAAATAAAACTTCTATATTTATAATAACATTGTTATATTGTATATTGTCATAAAGACTAGGTTTTTTAAGTACTCCCAGATATAACGAATCATATTAGTTATTACAGACTCTAATTATTGCAATAAAATACTATAAATGGTATAGACAGATAATGGCACGTATTGACAATCATATCTTGAGTTTTAACGTAAATAACTAATTTTCTGGTATACTTATTGTTAGTGTTATAATATCTATACGCCTTTATAATAAAGTTATAAAGTTTCATGTATGCATTTTATATACACTTACAACAATAATAAAATGCAATAAAAGAAATTTAAGAATAGTAATAATAATAATAAAGTAATAAATGTGCTACATTATATCGATTTCGCCAATAAAACGAATACTTTTAAAATTAAATTATTAACTTCCCTCATTCAAAATCGTTTTATTGAAGAAATGATTTATCGTTTCTTTAAAATTAATACACCCGTCAAGAGAATCCCACCCGTCGTGGGAAGAACACCCATCATGCGAAGTATGTCCGGTTTTTTTAATCATTTTATTTGTATTTGTTGCGATTTATACTTCTAAATAATATTATCTAAATAACTCAAAATAAAATAATTCAAGATTAAACCAATTTTTTTAGAAACTGTAAAAGCTTTTTTCCCGACCCATTTCACTATGGAATATCCGTTCGATCCTCAAGAACTTACAGTTTTCGCTTTACTCGGGTAAGTATTACCACGACCGGTATTGCTATAGAGCGTTAAAATGTGTGGGTGTATGATAATATTATGTATTACCGCAACATTCTGTCGTTGTTAAATAGAGTATTCTGTGGCATTATTGGAGCAGGTTACGTTTGGGCACACCGGCAGTACGTATTGTTCATGAGACAAAGCAAAATAATTAATTCATTCCTACAAAAGAAGTAAGTGAGTATCACTGGACATAGCATATTATAATTTTCACTTGTATACCCATACGCGTATACTTGCAAAAGAAATTATTAAATTTTTTTATTCGTCCATGTGCATAATTTTCAGCCGTTTTTTATACCCCAGCATCATTACGTTTCTCACGTTGACAATCACATTTCCGTTGGGCATCGGTAAATTCATTGCTGGCGAACTAAACTCACACGGCCAAGTAATGATTATTATAATAATGAATAACGACAACAATAATAATTATTGAAAAAATTTAAAGCCAAGCTTATTTATTTTTTCTCCTTTTCTTTTTTTTTTTTTTTTATTCATCTTTAGTTAAAAGGTTTGTTCAGTAATTTTACGTGGACAAAAAATGAATTCACTATTGAGGAATCAGAAATGATGAACCACTGGCGAACGGAGAACACCAACGTTTTCATATGTTTATCGGCGTACATAGCTTACCACGTAATGTGACTCGAAAAAAAAAATCGTACAAACGTCTCACGGCCATCTTCTGTTTGTAACTCGATTTAATTTTCAGTTTATGTTCTCTATAATTGCTTCGACGATTCCAGTACCATCGGGTAGTTTCATTCCTGTGTTCAAAGCGGGAGCTGCGTTTGGTCGAATCGTCGGCGAACTCATGCACTTGTGGTTCCCGTACGGTGTTCGACACGGGAAATTTATCACGCCCATTATACCAGGTAATATTCGGATGTTATGACAATTAAAATGTACACATTGTATATTTTGACATTCCGTTAAAATACGGTTTCGTCGTCGAGATACCTATTTATAATAATATGTGTGTAAACGAATACAGGAGGATACGCCGTGGCCGGAGCAGCGGCTTTCGCCGGGGCCGTCACTCATTCCATATCGGTGTCTGTGATCGCTTTCGAAATGACCGGGCAGATCACTCACATTGTACCCGTTATGGTAAATTATTTATTTTTAAAAACTAAATTTACTTTAATCTCGTGAGCACAGTGTAATATTATTATTATTAATTATTTTTGATATTTTTAATACTGGTATATATTCATCAGATCGCCGTGTTAATATCGAATGCGGTGGCGGTATTACTACAACCTTCGCTGTACGACAGCATTATACTCATAAAGAATCTTCCGTACTTACCAGATCTTCTGCCGTCCATCTCAGGTATATAACGATCAATTTGAAAATCAAAATAATAAAATTATCGAACCCGTTGAATAATAACCGTTTATCACGTTACAGGTATTTACAATGTTTACGTTGAAGATTTTATGGTCAGAGACGTCAAGTTCATATGGTATAATATGAACTACAAAGATCTCAAGAAGGTTTTGAGGGCCAACAAGGTTCTAAGAGTTTTTCCTCTGGTTGACAAGCCGGGTTAGCTAAATGATTGGAGATTGATTTCGTACACAAATATCTCTTAATCTGTATTGTTTTATATATAGACTCGATGATTTTATTGGGTTCTGTTCCCCGGGTGGAATTGATAAAATTGATAGATAGACAAGTGGGCAAAGAACGACGCATGCAGGTGGTTGCCAAATGGCAAAAGGAAGCCCAGGAGAAATTAGACGAGATAGAAAGAAGAAGAAGGGAAAACAAGGATAGAAGACCATCTAGGTTTGAGGTCACGCCGGCACCGGATATTTTGCAGAGGAAGCATTCGATTAGCACTCAATCACTTTCAACAAATCCAGCGATTAAGGTGATGACTCCAAATTATGCTATAATAATTTCTGTATAGGTATTATATACAAGTATTGGTTATAACTACGAGTACGACTTAGGATACAGTTACCGAGTTACACATTGGCCATAGACGCATAAAGAGAAGGGGTACTAGCCCCCCCCCAAAAAAAAAGAACACTCGAAAGCCTCTGTTATTTTTAAAAATTTTATAAATATTAAATTAAACACATAAATATATAAGCCCCCAAAACTATTATCCAAATTACACCAATGCAACTAACTTAATTTTTAAACATATTTGGTCTTAGGGAAAACAAATTTAACAGTGAAAGATTAAGAAAAGCAGAATAGATGTAATCCCACAAATATATATTTTTGTCGATAATCACATACTTTAATAATGTAAAATTTTATTATAGGTGCAGTCAACACTAAAAGGACATCCGAAAAAATCGATTTTAAAAAAGACTAATTCATTTACATTACACAATTTAACACCGATGATGACTCCGTCCGTAACACCATATTCAACTATAACTGGAGCTGAGAGTCGGTAAGCAGTATACTATAAAATAAGAATCTTTAAACATAAATGACACCAGCAGTATAAGTATAGAAAATTGATATTGAAGCCTGAATACATTTTTTAAAGCGTATTCCCATCTCAGATATCTAAAAAAAATTAGTTCAATACAAGCCTACAATAAGCATTTTCACACAATTCAACACACCCACCTAAAGTGACCTGAGAAACAAAGAAATACCCTTGATGCGAAAAATGACCGGCTTTCTTTTCTATACTTCTATACTTAACTTATCTTTGCTTTTCTTTACTTTATTTAAAAAAAATCATTGTTTATGTCAAAATGTTTTAATAAAAACTTCGAAATAATTATAAGTTATAACCTATAGATCTAAGACCCCATACGCACTACTAACATATTATCTTATATTATAATAAATGCATATTGCATGTATCATGTATACGTAAATAATAAGTATATATTAATTTACGTAGGCAATTTGTTTTATTGTTTAGCATAAGATTAGCATTTGAAGCTATTTTCCATAAATCTGCAACACTCCGAGATGCAAACCCAGAACAGCAGAGTTTGACAGATATCACTGACAATGATAAAAGTTCATCGCAAATTATACAAATTTCCAAAAAAGTCCAACTGGTATTTACTATTTATTCGAATTTATTATCCTTCTCTTTTTATTCAATAACTTTATATTATCATATCCATTTTATGGTAGCCTAAAGAAAGAGTCATAGATATGTCACCTGAAGAACAAAGTGAATGGGAACAAAAAGAAATGGACAAGATATTAGATTTTGATTCATGTCACATCGACCCTGCACCGTTTCAACTGGTAGAGAGAACGTCATTACTTAAAGTCCATTCGGTATTCTCGCTAGTGGGAGTCAATCACGCATATGTCACTGCCATAGGCCGCTTAGTCGGCGTCGTTGGATTAAAAGAAGTAAATTTTCAAAAAATCACCTTCATTTTGTTTTTCAATTTCTAATAAAAAGTAAAAATTTTATTTTAGTTACGAAAAGCCATAGAAGACGCCAACTCGGGAACAAAACTCGAGCACCACAAAACAAGCGGTTTTCGTAGTGCTGCGATGGAATCACTGTTAAGTAAAAGACATATGGACGAAGACATAGATTTATAAATAAATACCAAGTATACCTACAATGTAGGTATACTTTTATCATATATTTATAGTGTGTCATCCACTTAATATTATTTTACTGATAATTTAATGTATTATTTTTCAATATTATTTATAAGCATTATTAGAACCTAAAGGTAACTTATTATATTTTTGTGTGTTTTGTTAAACTAATATAAAATATAATGTATTAAGTGTCAAAAATCATTATGATTAAATGTTTTTTATTGCATTTTTATGTGTTAATAGTTATCATACCTAAAGTTTTAAACAATATGTAGAAGGGTGGTCCTTATTTTTGAACTTTCAAATTCTTGAATGAGCAACCCCCCCCCTGTTTTTTTCAATATCCTTTAAAAGTAATTTTGGTCTAACTTGGTTACAATTTTGGTGGTCAAAGAATACAGCTTATTTCTAAAATTAGAATTTGTGTAATTAATGTTTTAACATAATTTTATCACCAATTGCAAATCATATTATCAGAAATAAGTAATTATGAACTTCAAAAATATTTATCGTGAAAGGTAATTAAAAAAATTTCTATTGTAGACTTAAGACTTATAACTTGTTAGGAATAATAGGGAAAAGTCCCTAAAGGCATTGTGTTGGGAAAATATTTTGGACCCCTCCAATGAAAAATTCCTAAATATGCCACTAAATTATAAAAAGTATTTAGGGTAATTTTGATAATTTACCTCAATAAGAACATCTGTAACAGGAAAGGCTCCTACATATTATATTTGTTTTTTACAAAGCTGGGCACAGCACAAACTAGTTAGAAAATTAAAGTTGAAAAGTTACTTTTTATGTAAGATTCTAACTTAATTAGTTTTAATTTATAATAAATTTGCAATTTAATAAGTTGAATTAAATGTGTAGAATAATCTAATTCTAACTCATTCAAAACAATATGTAACTAGTTATTTTTGTATTTTTGTTTTCACTTAAAAAATCGAAATGTTCCGCAAACGCAGAGTGCTGCCGACTAAGTATAATAGCCATGATAATAATTCATTAGTTATGAAGAATATTAAGTATTTTAAATTTTATGATTAAAACAATTAAGTTATTATTTCTTATCAAATTTTTACATTAGTTAAATTTCTTGTGTACACAGTAATCTATAGCAGCAGTGGGATAGTGGGGGTGTATTAGTGTTAAACAATTATTTATTTATACTATTATATATAAACTACAGGTGTTTATTCTAAATCACAACATATACTCATAACTGTTATGTGCTATTAGTTCTACGATATTATTAATTTGTATGTGTTATTGTATATTGTTATATTATTTACTGTTAATTATACAGTACAATAGGGAAATAATTATGTTTAATATTCATTTAAGCATTCACAAGACAAATTTTGAAAACATTATTCATTATTTTATATTGCAGCAACTGGTTGAAAAAACCTTTTTCATCCCACGAAAGAAAACATTCATATGCCCACACTACAGTGTGCCATGTATTTTAAAAGTCCCTTTAAAAATCTTTACATAAACCATAACCCATAACTGGAAAGTATCAAAGTCTATGAATGTTATAAAATTAACATATTTTATTATTTTTAAAATTGTTTAAGTTGGACAAATCATTTAGCAGACTTCAACTTGTTTTTGGCTGAACTCTTCTGAGACCGTAAAACTTTGACGACAATCTTCTGTTCTTCAACCAAAAATGCTCTGAGGATCCTGTAAAATTTACAAAAATTTAATAATATATATTAAGAGTTTATGATTAAACATAAAAAAAATATATAACATATCATGTTGTATAAATTATAAGAACACAAACTTATACCAATTTCATAGTACTATATAATATAATATGTACAATATTCAGCATAGTAAACATAAAATAAAATATATTGTAGTAAATTTAATCAAATGTATTTTTATAAGCCTTTTAACATAAAAATACCAAGATACATTCAAGTACTATACTTAAATTATTATTATTTTTTTTTTAGGTACTATTATAAAAATCAATTCATTGTATGGGAATATTTTAATGGATAAATTAATATAGATATTAAATACTTAAGTAAAAAAAAAAAAAACCTTTGCACTATGGATATTTTTTCCTCTTAAGGATACTCTTGGTATACATATACATATATACTTTAAAGAAATAATTTATAAAATAACAAACAAAAATTATAAAAGTGTTTACTTCACTCGTCGGGGTGTTCTTCGCACGTTTATTGTGTTCCTCCCATTACGCTACAAAACGTAGCTTGACTATGTAGGTGAAATAGTAGGTATTTCTCTTTCAATCTTTAACTATGTGATAAAATTTAGTGGAATGAAAATAGAAACAGTTTTTAGATTTTTCAAAATAAATACATATTATATCTTAGTACCTTATTTAAAACAAATTATAATTTTAAATTTGAAAGGAGCAAAAAAGCTAGTGTTTTTAAATTATGTTTATTTAAAAAAAATGTTATGTTAACACTTTTTCGTACGGAATTATTACTCCTACAGAAGTTTCGACCATCAACTTTTGGAATCAAAATTTGTCTCTAGATGGTACCTATTTTTAAGAGGTAATTTTTCTTAATTCTCAATAGTTTTCTTTACATTTGAGAAAAACTACCCTAAAATTGACAAATAAAGCCTTAAAAACTATCATTTTTTTAATCACAACTGTATGAAAATGTAAATATAGATATAAATATTACAAATTTTTTAGTGTAAGAAAATTTGGAAAATGAAAAAATTTTACTTTTCTAAATTTTTTTTTCACAGAAAATTTTCTTTTTCTTTTTTCAGTTAATAGTGGAATATAAAACAAGGATGAGTAAGAAATAATTCTTTTGTTAAATAAACTATAATTTTTTAAGAAAAATTGTTTTGAATAAATTAAATTGTGTTCAAAATCGTCTTATTGAAGAAATGATTTATCATTTCTTTAAAATTCAATACACCCACCAAAAGTAACCCATTCAAAGAACGAAGAATACTCCATGAGCGAAGTATATCTGACTTTTAATACATAATAAAATAATTAAAAATTTATTTAAATAATTATATTTTATACAATTAATGTCTTTCTCAATTGTGTGCCCACATACTTCTTGCATACTCCTAAATAAATTTATTATTAACATATAATACAGTAACATTATACGCTATTGGAATCAAATCATGTAATTGTAATTAATTGTTATTTGATTCATAATTTAAACAAAGAAAAATGTTTGTTTTTAATTTTTAACTCAAAAAGTCTTAAGGGCATCACAATAGACTTCAAAATGATGTAACGATCAACCAGTCAATCATGATTGCCTGTTTTCCACCCCTGGTATAGATAGCCCACCAAGCACAGTGTTTGTATTAATAATATTTTACATAGAAATTGGATGGTGTCATTCAATTTCTTTAAAAAATATTAATATTGAGTGCATATTAATATGCACACATTTGACTATCTATAATTAAAGTTAATAATATTCTAATAGTTCAGTCGTCATTAATTAAAAATTAATATTTTCTTCAAAGCTTTAACTATAAATTACTAATATTAATTATAGCATTAACATTGTCACTAAATATAACTATTTAATTAAATGGATTAAATTACTTTACATTATTCATTGAAAAATGTTAAAAAACTAGACATTAATTATCATATGCCTTCATTTGTGTAATAACTTAACAAATTTATAGATTAAAAATGTACAGCAATATGTAGCCTTAGATTAAAACTCATTAGAGCCAAGAGTGTTCAAATGCTGCAAATACTTTAGGGAGTTTGTATCGATTAAATCATTAGTACTTATATGATAAAACCTTCTTTACTCCCTGACTGGCATTTGGAATAGAAATTGAAATGGTTTAAGACATTAAGTTAAATGATCCATATATTATATTATCCATATATATATTCATAAATGGTCTTTAAACTGATTAATTATTATGTAATTAAAATAAGTTTAACACAAGTTTTTATAACATCTATTAAAAAATTTAAAGAAAAGAACATTTTTGAAGGTATGACATTCTTTATGCATTGAAAAAGTATTGAGAAATTTTAAAAATGACCTCTCAAAAATATTATGTGGGTATAATTTTAGATCTATAAAGTTACTGATCAAAATTTTTGGACAAGTTATTCTATAGAATACTTACAGAAGAAAAAACAAAAAAAATAAATAAAAATAAACATCATAGTAAAAACATAAGCTTCTTCACTTCACTCAAAATCTAAAATTCACTTATTAAAAAAAGTATTAGGTATTTAGTTACATGAAAATTATTGAAAAATTACACACTAAACTTCTTTGTAATAACTCTCATAAAAATATTAGTTTATTATCTAAACAATTATTTATACTGTTTTTATTATTTATTTTTATTGTTTTAAAGTAAAGAATAGGAAAGGAAAATGTTAATTTTTTCCCCTTAACACCTAAAAAGATCTAGTCATATCATTCCTCGTTCTTTTCTAATAAAATGGAATTCATTCAACTGAAGTTCATTTAAACGGAACTTATTCCAGGAACCCATTCTTTACAAGTATTAATCAGATAATACATAATGGGATCTAACTGGTACATAAATATTAATATGCTTACTTTTCCCGGACACAACTATGACATAATACACCACCATATGCGCGTTTCACGGTCTTCTTCCGCTTGCACATGCGACTCTTTTCAATAGCTCTAGCCGGCTTGATACCGTGTAACTTGATTTTACAGTTACCACACTTTGGCACACGCTTCGGTTTCTTCAAGTATTGATAGACTAGCCGTCCACCCGGAGTACGTACCCTACACAACAGACAATGCACATGAAATATAAATCGAAAAAACGAAAATAAATTTTCGAATAGGTCGATAATAAAATACTTACATACGCCTCCTGTTACTTTTGGTGTTGTACGAGAGTCGTCTCCTAAATACTACGCTCTGACCCATGGTTGGTCCTAAAAGCAATTACAGAATAAATATGAAACAAGCAATTCGAAATACAAAACACCGAATATTTGGAGTTGAAAACCGATCGGATTAGATCGGATAAAAAAGTTGAAAAAAGACTCACCTTCTACCTACAGGAGATGGAAGAAATATAGAAAATTGAACAAGATACGAGACCGAGTCCGAGTGTGACAATTTAGTCAACAAAACACTAACCAAATATGATAACAAATTTGGTACAAAGAGGAAACCACAACGTCATGGAAGAAAAACGTGGAAAATGTAAAAATGATAACGTTAAATTTCCCTTTTTATCCCAATGAAATACAAAGAACAATAACAAAGTCAACAACAACAAAATAATATGATATGATATAGGACTTCTGTTATGTTTACTACTAGTTAAATTCTGGATATTGACATAAATATTATGCAAACTGTATACTTTACAGCTGTATAGAAATAATTTTTATTATTTTTGTGACAATTTTACAACAAACATTATACAATTTTAAAACAATTTAATTTGGAGTATTAAGTATTGTTAACATTTCCATTGTAACAAAGATATAAAGATAAAACAAAACAAAATATACCAAATCATCATTTACAATGACCTTGATAGTTGCCAATAAATAACAATATTATTAAAGTTGTTTCCAATTTTATATATAACACAAATAAGTAAATCATAACTAAATTATTAATTTATATTAGCCCTCTTAAGACTAATCTCAAGACTGAAATTCCAAGAAAACCATTCGATAAAAATTAAATGCATTGTATATATTTTCATATGAATACTTGTGTTTCTTTTAATTCAATAAAAGCTTTAGCAGCACAATATATTACCAGCTACCAATATCAATGAAATACTTAGATTAAGAGCAACTTTTTTTATCATTGAAAAATAATTTATATTAAACCATACATTTTGGCTAGTAACAATATTAAAGGCTGTTATAGGTTTTATACAAATATAATGCTCATTATTCATTAAATTTTATTGGCTATTATGATTTAAACTATTTTATTCTCTTCATTGCTTCTATAGTTTACAACCAATTTTCTAGAATGCATAACATCAATCATCAATTACTAATTAAATAATTAAAAATAATTGTTAAATAAAAAATGTTTATTAATTTACTTTTTATTATTTTCAAATTATAAGAGTGGTTCAATAAATATGTACACAGTTACAATTACTAATATAATAATATAATATAGAATATATTTAAAATAATTAAAAGTATATACAAAATGAGTGACCAAATGTTTGTAATGCTAATTATTTCTGAAATGGCTAAATAATATAATTTTTTTTTTTTTACACACAGAAATAGCACACTGAAACATTTACAAAACTAAATATCTTATAAACAAAAGTCATAGTAAGCTTCATAAAATTAATATGAAATCAAACAAAGGTTAATATTTTTAGCAAAATTATGATTTACAGAGTATCTAACAATATTAAATAATATTTTATATAATTGCGATACAATACAAAATAACTTTCATACAGATTACCACCATATATGAGAAGCTTATAATATAATAACATAATTATTACTTATCTTTTATTATAATTTTTTTTTTTTTTTAATTTGTGATACAACAATACCAATTTTTAAATACATTTTTCAACTTTTTATAGATCATACTGTATTCAAGGAGTGAACTTTGAAATGAACGATGAATCGTAATCAGCCAACATCGCTAAAGCGATCAGACTTAATATCCGTAGACGTTTTCATCACTGTAGGCAATGTACAAGAAAAAGTCGTCTTCGCGATGATCCTACATCAAGAGTAAACAAAACATACATTTAGAACAATATTTTTATCAGCGACCTTGGCAACACAAGAAATTACTTACATTATACAATGATCCCATAGTGGCACTGGTAGGTGGAATGACGTTGTTGACAAAAAAGAATAAGGCGTCCTCTGGACGTAAGTGTACGCGCTTCCTAATGAGAAAATAGAATTGGCCAACTGTAAGGTCAGACGGTACCAGGTATTTCTTTTTGTCAAGTTCGCCGATGCGCGATTTCGGGGCCTTTTCGACGATCACCTGGAACGGAAAAAGGGATGATAAAACTAAAGGTAAACATCAAAGCGTTGACCTTTGCCTCGAATGTAAGATTCGGTATAAATAAAATGAAAATGGATGACGGCCAATACGACATCATCAGGCGTATGCGGAGAGGAGGTAAGTGGGCAAGGAAAAATAATAACAAAAAATCGAACAACGATCAGGCAAAAGCATAAGCAGACACAGATTCGCTCGTCCTCCTTACCGGGACCCTGTCGGGGTACTTCTTCCGGATTTTCTCGCCCTCAGTCTTCCGTTTCTCGAACACATTATCCTCTTTGTACTGGAACTTCATTGTTGTATGACAACGAAAGGGAAACAAACAAACACAGACAACGCAACACGACTGGTGATCGGAAACGAGCACAGAGCAGAGCTAGTTCAAACGCAGTAGTCTCTAACAATGACAATATTACGCATAATACATCGTTTATGACGGTGCGGTGGTGCGCGGGGTTTGTTGTTTTCGAAGGCACGGGCTGTGCGGGGCGCGGGCGTCAGCTGACCGTCAATTGTACCAACCACACGAAGGGCCGCGATGTGGGCCTGCGGCCAAGTGCCGTGGCCTGGCGGACAGCCGCACGGGATTGCAGACGTACGGTCGGTAAACGCGAAAAGCACGGCCGATGGTTGCGATGTGAAACTCGAACGGCCGCCGGAATATCGTCGACGTTTCGGTGCAGTGATTGCAGAGCCTGCGCGTGTCCACAGCTGATCGTCGTGCCCGTGCGGGGGACGGCGGCGATCAGTATTCACTACTGCGCAGTGTGCATTGGCCCGGGCCCTTGGCCCGTTAGATCGTTTTGCAGCTGTGTTATGATTAGTTATTGCACGTTCTCGTCTTTGTTCCCCGCGGACGTGCCGCTCATTAGCATAACGCTTGTCATCGTTGCGGTGTAAGCGAGCGGATGCGCAGCTGCTGAATTACGCACGTCAAATTACGACGTCCCGGTTGGTCCACTTATCATTTGCGCGAATTGCAGTTGGGCTAATAGCTCTTTGTTTGTCGTTGGCACATATTTAATGTGATAGTCGATTACAATTAATTGCATGCACGGGGGTCACATCAATAATGCCCATTTTGTGACCACTCCCCACTGTAATCACTCCACAACGCTTAATATTGCGCGACGCGCTTAATATTGCGCGACGCGCGCGTGCCACTGCCACTGATTCGCACTCACTAATCCCCAGCCTAGAGATTTCTTAATACCCAGTGTATAGGCCGGAGTTCCCTTCAGGCTTCAAGTAAACTGTCCAAGTATAGACAAACAAATGCAGCCGCTGTTAAGATTCAATATTCATTAATAGCTCAAAAAACACTCAATTTTAGATTCTGGACGAAGTGAAGAAGCTAGTGTTTTTACAATGATGTGTTTTTTTCTGTGTACAACTTTTCGTATGGAAATACTTGTCCAAAAGTTTCGATAATTAACTTTTTGAAACAAAATTTTCCTCTAATTGAGACTAAAAAAAAAACTACCCATAATTTGACTAGAAAGACTCGGGGAAACCATAATTTTTTGATCCAAACTTTATGAAAATTTAAACATAGATAAATAATAATAATAATAATAGTAATAACAATAATCTTTCTTATAAGAAAGATTTTGGCGCAAGAAATTTTTGAAAATGTGAAAAAAAAATTTTGAACATTTTTTTTCTCATTTATTTTTTATATTATTAATTTCCTTCGTTCAGAATTGTTTTATTGAAGAAATGATTTATCGTTTCTTTGAAATTCAATACATCCGTCAAGAGAATCCCCCCCGTCGTGCGAAGTATGTCCGGCTTGCTATATTTTAGTAAAAAAAAAATTTTTTAATTGATTTAATCCAGTCTCTTGCGAGAAAGAATTAACGTGATATTTGCCGAGATCACTCTTACCTCACGTGAAAATGAGTAAGATTCAACTCAACCCATCCCTCCCTAAATGCCCAACGTATAAATGATTGACGCTCTCATACCTTAGAAATCTAGCAAATGTATTAAATTGAATATTAAAATAATTTTCAGATTTAACTTTAAGTAATTAAGTATGTCACAAAGAATAACAGTATATATCTGATCAGTGCTTGAATTGGAAAAAAAATAGAAGAGGGACAGATAAGTATAAAAAAAAATAGCGTTCCGAAAACAGAAATATCTCAAATATCTGTGGGGTTATTTTTTAAAAATTTATAAGGGTACGCTGAAATATTCAAAAAATAGAATGTGTACTCCGCCGCCCACATCTTCCCCCAATTCAAGCACAGAATCTGATTGATTTTTATTTAAACCACCTTCCTTATGATTTATTTTCAAAAACTTTTAAAATGTGAAATCATACAAGTTTCTTTATATAAATATCTTTAGATGTATTTCATGGATGTCAAAATAAAATAAATTAGTCTATGAATAATGTTTGTAGTTTTTTTTTATTTTTTGTTATTATTTATTTTTATGATATACAAGGTCAAACAATTAAAAATAAAAGTATTTTCTATCTTTAATCAGCATTGTCCTCTTCATCATCATCCTCAGCATTATTAATCTGAAAATAAAACAAATGTTTAATGACAAAATTAGTCATATCATTCATAAAATCATAATAAATTATTAAATTTGTATTTCAATTTATTTAGGCAGCAAAATCTATTCTACCAATATAGTATAATTCAACATTTTGAATTTTTATCAAAACCATGTACATTTTTTGATGAAAAATTATGTCAAATTTATCCATACATCATTAAAATTTCATAAACATTCAATATTATTTAGGTACCCATTTAAAATCAATCAAAATATTTATACATCACTGTTACAAATGTGTACTAAAATTCTCTATAAAAAAATTATCCTATTAGTCATCTTATATTTATAAATACATATATATTATATGTATTATATATCATATATACAAACATTTTAATTGATTTAAAAAGAGTACTTATACACACACATTTAAGCAATATTTTTACTTTTCAGTCACTTTTGTGGGAGTTAGTCAATTGACAGGTTTTAAAAATTACACTATTAGAACTAAAACATAATAACTGCCCTTTTAACATTACTAATATCATAAAAATGGTGAATTAGTAACTATTAAAGACAAATTTTTAAAAAAATGACTTTTAGTAAAAAAAACAAAGTAACAAGATATGAGACGTATAACTGTTTCCATTCATCAATTAACTTTCCCACCAACCAATAACTTTCCTGCATTAATGGCTTATATATGAATTATTTAATAATTGTTGTATATATATATATATATATATATATTATTATTCAAAAAAAAGGTCCTCCAAAAAAAAGGTAGATAGTATCCAATTTTCACTTAATAATTAACAAGATCATAAATGATTAATGGAAAAATAATTACCTGGAAATATCTGAGTTCATAGCTGTCTGGTCCACTATGGACTACCCTCAACCAATCTCTCAAATTATTCTTCTTCAAGTATTTCTTTGTTAAATATTTCAAATACCTATAATCATGATAAAATTATTACCATATTCGTTAGGAATAATATTTAATAAATAAATAATGTACCTCTTTGTAAAAGGCACATCAGAGTTGACAATAATTTTGGTTTTCGTCTTCTCCAAAGATATAACATTACCAAAGTTATTGGTTTTGCCATTATATTTCATTCGCTCCTGAAGGAACTTTTCCTGTAAATAAATATAAAATTTACCAGTAAATAAAAAAATAGGTATGAATCAAAATTAAACTTACAAAATTATTGACATCCATAATGCTATCTTCAACAGGATGAGTACAATCAATTGTCATTTTTCTGGTTTCTCTCTTCTTCTTAATAGCTGCTCCTTTACCTCTCAATGTTGTCTTAGGTTTCTTTTGCACAGCAGTTTTCTTATTTAACACAAGTTTTGAAGGAGCCCCTGGAGCTTTCTTTAATGTTGGTGGAGCAACAGTTTTCTTTACAATCGCAGCAGTTGTTAACGGTTTTTTAGGAGGAACAGCAGCAGTGGTAGCTGCTTTCTTTTCAACTGGTTTCTTATCTCCAACAGCAGGTTTTTTTTCAACAACTATTTTTTTGGTGACGACTGGAACTTTCTTTGCAGCAGCTTCTGGTTCTTTCTTTGTAGTTTTAGCAGGTTCAGGTTTCTTTTCTGCTTTTGTTGGTTCTTTCTTATCTTTTTTTACAGTTTTAGGAGCTTCTTCAGCAGGGCGTTTTACAGCTTTACCTTTGGGTTCTTCTTTAACTTTTTTAGGTTCCTCTTTCTTTCCCTTAGATTGTGGTGCAGCTTGCTGTTGACCCTTCTTAGTTTGTTTTACTTCAGGCTCTTTAGCTTTAGGCTTTTCTGGTTCAGATTTTTTACCTTTAGGATCAGCTTTGGTAGGCGCCTTAGGTTTCTCTTTAGCTGGTTCAACTTTGGCACTCGACTTGGAAGGTTGCTGTGCAGCAGATTTCTTACCACTATCCTGTCCTCCCTTTTTGTTATCAACAGCCTTCTTTGGTGCTGGTGCCTATTAAAAAATGTAAATTTAAATTTAAAATATTAAATAAGTATTAATAATTAATTACTTCTTTTTTGGGTTGTTCTTTAGCCAACTTCTTATCTTGAGCCGGTTGAGCCTTAGGAGCAGCTTGTTGTTTTGTATCTTTTTTAGCTTGTTGTTTAGGCTCTACTACAGGTTCTGCTTTTTTAGGCTGAGCCTTAGATTCAACTTTAGGCTTAGGAGCTTCTTGTTTAGCTTTGGCAGGTTGCTGAGCCTGTGGCTTTTTGGCCGCAGGCTTTTTATCGCCACCACTGGCTTTTGCCTAGAAAATTAAAACATTGTAAATGATTTCAAATAATTTATATAAACACTGTAATGAAGTATATTTAATTTTGATGGATCAAATTTATGAGTAAACTTACAACTATATTAGCAGAAAAAACACATGACAATTAACCCAGATTATACAACAAATTTAAGAATTACAAATATAATAAACAATATTTAAAATCATTACCTGTTTTGCAGCAGCTGGAGCCATTTGAAATGAAAATTGTTTAATAGAAGTACTAAAAAATCTATTTTCTTTCACTAAATAACGTGGTCAAGTATCACATAAAAAAGAGTAGATTAGTAGAAAGACATGAAATCTAAACGTCAACGGGCGCGAGGGGTTCAGGGGAACGTTTGAACTCATGGAAGAAAAGTATTACATCAACATGACATGTTAACCTCAAAAATACTCAGTGCAGTACTTCATACAATAAATTACTCAACAACTCCAGCCAGCATGATTATGTGTGCACATGTTACTATGTTAATTGTTAGGTAAGGTTGTAAAGCTGATAATACCAGGTGTATGTTGTAAAGCATGATAAGACTAATTTTATTTACCATGCTTTTATGAAATATTTACAAATTTACAATAGCGATTCCTAAACTGTGCGGCATGCCTCCCTTGGGAAGCTCGAGCATCTGGTAGGGGAGGCGCCATATAAATATTTATCAGAACTTCCAATTACTTGAAAAATGTAATTTCGTGAAATTTATTCTAGAAGAAATCAAACAGTATAAATTGGTATAGAAAAACAATCATCAAATTTCATAACTATACAAAAGAAATATAAATAATCGAAATTTCATCTGATTCTTTACGATAAGAATGAAATTTTCTTCACAATAACCTTAAGGATTTTTGTTCTAAATAGGATATGATTATCCTGGAGTTAGGGACAAAGCTTGATAGCCATATATATGTGCACTGTTTGTGACTTGCTGATTTCGCTTTCTATCGTGTGAAGAAATTTTTTCCGAATTAAAATAAAACTTGGTAAATAAAAATGTTGGTTCAAATCAGCCGAGGAAAAAAATTATACAAATTTTGAAAGGACTAAAATATTTTTTTATTTGACTTAACTCGCTCCAATAGTAAGAACTTCATCTGAATACTCAATTATATACATTTTTTTCTTTAATTTGCTTACCTTTGGTAATATATCTAACCATTTTAAATTTAAATTTTGTATAAAATAAATTATGTTATTTTCCTTTTTGGTATACTTAACTATGTATGGTTAATTTGTACATACCACACATAATAATTACATGTACACATTTAAAATTACACATTTTAAGAAATATCAATTTTTCATAATAATTACTGATTAGAAATAATTTCTTTGCCATTTACATCAAATCGTGTAAGTATACCAACATTAGAAAATTTGAAATTTATGAATATTACCTACCTCTATTAAACTTTGGCATTTAATTAATTTTATTAATAATTCTACAAGACATTGAATGTCTTTAAACACTATCCCCAGAAATCAAAAAATAAATAAAAAGTACAGTTATATGCATTTGATTACATTTACATATTTGACAATTTTTAAAATAAGTATAGAACATTAAAATATTGGAAAAATGTATGTACCCAAATTTTTCTAATATTTTTAATTCTTGATACCTATTTTGATCTGAAAATTTAATATCTAGAATTTTTGCAAGTAAAATGATAATAATAATAATAATACCTTCAATGAACTGTTCTCATATTTATTGATGATAGAGAGCAGTACATATTTAAATGTAATAAAGGAAATTAATGAAAATAAACAAATATATTGTTTTGGTTTTCATTTCTGGGCCCTCCCTTTGAAAAATACTGAATATAAAGAAGCATAACTTCCCCAACAATTATTTATGCTATCATTCCACTATGTATCTTAAACCTAATCAGAAATTTCATATTTTTGGAAAAGGTCCAGAATTCTTATACATGGCATTCTTATACAACATCAAATATACATTATATTCATATTTAGTAAAAATAATATAAGTAGTATGTGATTTTCCAATATGTATGCTTTAAGAAAATATACGACCAAACAACCCTTTTGAAAAATATGTTATCATAATTTAATAATTTTAAAATTATCTTAATTAGGTAAAATAGATCATATTATAAACATTTGCAGCCTTTATTTTGTGTAAAAACTTTATAAAGATGTATTAACTATAAATTTATATTCAGTTTTATACTATAATTATTATTACATTTTAAGGTAACGTTAAATATAAATTTATTTACAGAACTCATTATTTAAATAAATTTATGTCAAAATAATAATTCACAGTATTCACAATATTTGATTAATTGTTTTACAAGCATTAATATACATACATACATACATACATACATACATATACATACATATGTATATGTATATATAAATATAAATATATTTAACGGTAAAATATAAAATTAAATTCATAAGGTATAAAATAAAACTATAATCAATTATACTCCAAATAATTTAAACATAATAAACAAACTAAAATATAATTACAATGCAAACAATTCAACTGAAAAAAAAATTTGTAATAAATAATATTACAAGCAACCAAAGGAAATAAAATTAGTAAATGGCGATATCATCGATAATATTCATTGAAAATAATTAAAATTTGAATATTCATGCCTAATTTATATATTCGTTATAAATGCTACTTTCTAAAAAATATTTTTCTATTTATTCAATACATATTCACATGGCTATGGCATGTATAATACAATTTCAATTCAATTATTTCTACATTTTATGAAATTAATTTATAATCAAAAATATATAATTATTTACACCATTACAAATAGGCTACAAATACAAAAAATTGTAACAAAATAATTACATATTTTTCGTTCATATTTTTTTTTAAACCTATGCACAATGGAAGAACCCACTTTTGAACATTATTTACATAACTCGCCTTTGCTGCATGATTTTGTATTTTAAAACTAAATTTTTTTAATTTTGTATTACTACATTCACAAATTAAATGTACTAAAGCAAATTGGTTATTTGTTCTAACAATGAAAATTTAAATTTCACAATTTTCACAATTGTTCCTATTGGTGTTCTAAAAAAACATCCATTGGTAACTGATTTAATAATACGTTTATCTATTTTTCTACAGAAAAATTAAATTAAAAAAATATACATATACATACAGCATTTCTATTACATAATAATTCATTTTTAAATATAGTTTTAAACACAGAATTTAATGCTTATCAGAATGTACAATGTAGAATATGTAACCATCATGATGAAATTGATGGTAATTTGTTTTCTGAAAAAAAAAATAATAATAATAATTAATACCTAAATTTAAATAATTAAAACCTTAAAATATTATTATAAAAATAGTTGGATTTTATGTTCCTTTAAATGTACTTAAAAAACTATGTTTATGCACAAGACACAAAAATGAATGAAAAAAAAAGAGGCCGTAATAGTTGTAAAATTATGTACAAAACATGACTTAGCTATACTGCCTCACACAATATTTTAGTATAATATTATTTTAAATTTTAAAGCGCTGATAAATCATTGTTTATTCAAAAAACGATTCTGAGCAGAGCTCAATGAATAATTTTACTACTACTTAGTTTTTAGAAAACATAAAAAACTGAGAAAAATAATTAATAAATTAGTTTTGAAATAATTACAGAAGTACAGAATTTTCAAAGTGGATTCTATTATTAATTTTGACATTTAAAATGCTTTATAAATAGAAATTTAGAGATTTGAATTTTACATTTAAATGTAAGAAATATTATGAAACTTGTATACAATTTTCGATTCATATAACCAGAAATTACATATTTATGATCAAAAAACGAAAATTTTTCAAAATAAAGCATTTTTATTGTAAAACCTATAGTATCATTTAAACTTAATACACTTATCTGAAAAAAGGAAACATCATTTGCATAATGGGTATTATTTTCTACTCGGGTGGAACTTATTAGATTTTAAAGAAATAATAAAACATTTTTTCAATGAAACAATAGTTTAATATTCCACTTAATTGAGAACAAGAAAAAAATATATTTGATATTTCTTTCTCAAAATATTTTTACATATTTGTCTATCCATATAAAAGCGTTTTTGTAAATTTTTAGGTAATTTTGAAAATGTGTACACAGAAAAAAGAATAAACATCATTGTAAAAACACTAGATAAGTATCAAGATATATTAAATTCTGATCTATGGAAGAACAAATAAAACTTTTAGATAAGCTTTATTACTCAAAAAGTGAGCAAAATATAGATGCTACTCATAAAATTAAGCCCACTACATCAACTTTGCTTAAAATCTAAAATTAAATAATCACAAATGTAGGAAAGTGTAAAAAAATTATAAAAATCCTCTTCTAAAATATGAAAATTATCTCTCATTAATTATGTCATACACTCATTGTTGTTTAAAAACAAAATCTATGAAAAGAATTATTAATAATAGAAATTATTTAGTACATTTTTAACGAACTAAACTAAACAAAAGCTTGATTTTATAATGATAATTATTTCTTTTCTTTTTTCTGGAAATCCTTTTTATATACTAACACTTGTCCAAAAATTTTAAACAGTAACTTTGTAGATCATAAATTACACCCAAATGGTGCCTAATTTGTGCCTGCGCCCAAGGTAAATTGTTGTATCGCGGGTTTGCCCTACCAGATTTTCAGATTTAAAGTCTAAACGTTGCCACTAATAAAGAGACAATAATTAAAGATAAAATTTGTATTTATTTATTATTTATGTATATATTAAAAAAATATAATAAAATGTATTAAATAATTACCTTTGTTATTCCAGGAATATACAACCAATAACTGTTTCGAAAGAATTCACTTCATATTTTCTAAAAAAATTAAAACATTCAATTTAAGATATTATTTAACAAAATATGCCTCAAGTCCAATATTTTACACTAATAGAAATGTACATCATATTTTGTATATTTTCATAAATATACACCATTCTATGAGACAAATTCAAATAAATTTTAACAAATTAAGTCACACATTTAGTAATATACACATAATTATTAATTGGATATTATATAATAGATTGTATAATTCATATAATATTTGATCGCATTTTTAGATACTGAAGTGAAGAAGCAAATGTTTTTACAATGATGTTTATTTAGCATTATAATATTAACACATGGACACATTATAATATTTTTAAAAGTATATTTTGAGGTTTTTTGGTACTCATAAATCAATTTTCTAGTTAGTAACACTTTAATTACTTAACAGTATATTATATTGTTGCAATTTCCTTTTATTATGATCCAAGCATTACAAAAAAAAAATTGAATTTGATTTGTATCAACTGTATTTCAAATCAACATGATAAAAGTCAATAGGCAAAAATAACAAGTACCAAGCACTATATATTTATCACTTAGCTAATATAATATTTATTTATCACTTACACCCCAAAAAGGCACTTAACCCCAACATTTTGAACATTTCTGTTATTAAATCATGCTTGTTCCGATAATTAAAAATGAATTGTCATATTGCTAAATGGTCAGATAAAACACTAGCGCTTTGAGAAAGAATATTTAAATTGTCAACTACTTTAAAGTATACATTATATTCCATAGACCTTTTTGCCTTATAATAGTTGATATTACAGAATATATATTATTATTATTTTTTGTTATATCAGGAGAAAGTAAGAATTATAGAAAAACAACACTTTATTTGAAAATTAATATTGTTATATAAGTAAAATTACTAATTAATATCTAAGCTCTAATATACTCTCAAGCAAGTTAATCAACTCAACCTGTAACCACGTAAACATTATGTTTTTTCTAAGGATGAATATTTTATTTTTAATATTTCATAAATAAAATACTGCCTTTAGAAAGTTATATGTTTCCGTACTTACAAGATGCATCAATTTATTTGCTCGACAATATATTTATAAATAAATATATTCTTACTTTTATGAAAAAAAAATGATTGACTGGCTTACTCGATTCACATCAAACAACAACAGAGAAATTGACAAAAAAGTATGCTTTGACATTAAGTAAACCTGAAATAATAATTTACATTTAATTATATAAATAACATAATTTTAATTTATACAGTATACTTAATTATTATTTTACCTTTTATAGAAG
The DNA here is from genome assembly GCA_025469315.1 of Stegophylla sp. TES_Ste_2020. NCBI lineage: Eukaryota > Metazoa > Arthropoda > Insecta > Hemiptera > Aphididae > Stegophylla > Stegophylla sp. TES_Ste_2020. The sequence continues at coordinate 28,042 of JAIPRM010001449.1, forward strand.
TAGTTCAGATGATACTTTGGAATCAATATAGAGCAAGAAAAAAAATTAAACTACAGAAAGTTTAGTAGTAGTAGAAACAATTTATATAAAAAATTAATTATAATAAATAATATTAAGGTATAGAATACTTGGTTGTTTAAAAATTAAACATTTTATAAATTTAATATTTAATCTTTAAGACTTTGGTTTTCTTCTTGTTTGTCATCATTAGTTTCAGATAATAGTTCATTATCAAAACTTGTCCATTTTCCACTATCCTGATTATCATCTGTATCAGTATCCAACAACTCAAATGTTAACTTGCAATTATATTTATATATAAATATTTTATAACAATTATTATCATTACTCAAAGCTGCTTCAGCTCTACGTTGATATGCTGCTTCTTGAGCTATTCTTTGACAAGCTGTACTGCAGGGACCTCCTGTTCCATTCTTTTTACTTTCTTTTAAAAATATATTATAACACTCTTGACAATATTCATCAGATACTAAATGCTGCAACTGACGAACAGCATAAACAACAACTTTATCGAGGGTAAATCCAACATATGCATGAATACCAAACATTTCTCTTAGTGTATCTTCATATGTATTAGAATCCATATTGCCATCTAATATATTTTTTATCATATCAAGCAGAGCTGGATAATAGTCTTCCAATAAAATCTCAGATTTGGGATTAAGACGTAGTTTTGCAGCAGCAGACTCTGATCTAGTCACTTGATAAATACATTCATCATGAAGTAACTGTGAAGCTTTTTTATATATTTGAGTAAGTCGATCACAAAGTATATGATGAAGTCTAAGGAACAAATACCAGTTATTATTTCCAAAAAATAATGTATAACATTCTTCTGTACTAGAATGTTCAGGCACTTTTAACTTATTGTTGTCAGTGATTTTGACTATAGGTGGTAAATCTTTTTCTTCAGAGATTCGCAAAGATGATTTAGTTGTTTCAGGCGAATTATTATTAGAACAATCATTCTGACCATCACGTTCATCATCACTTAACTCTTGTCTAGGATGATGGAACATGTCAGGAATAAACCGTCTAATAAGTGATTTTATTTTTTGTTTATCTTCTTTATTAATACTAGCTTGTCGTTTTACATGATGTATCAACAAATTGGCAGCGTCATCTAAAATTGATTTATCAGTATATGAAAATACCATATGAGGTCCAGTATTATTGTCACTTTGATCATTTCGCTCGTCATATAGAGATTCAATTTCATTTAGTAAAGATTTTGACCTCAGAAACTTCATATCACTTTGTTTGAAATTAACACCTTGATGATCTAATGATTTTAGATAATATTTTTCATTTTGAATTTTCCAAATATCATTAAAATTATTTCTTGCATCTCTCCATTCTTCGTCTTTGGATTTCAGCCTTCTTAAAACTATAGGAATTGTGCCTGATGGATTTTTTTTGAGCCCTTCAATTATATCTGGTGATTTATCACCATATAGTCTTCTGATAGCTCGTCTATTTGTTGTTAGTGAACTTGATTCACTACCTAAAATATCATCCATTTTAAATTTTGATATTTCTTCAGGAGACATTTTACTGAATTTCCTCAGTACATCTTCAAATGAATAAATTGCTGACAAATTAATTTCCATTACGAGATCAAGTTCAAACCTTTCATCCTCACACCTATGCATATACTCTTCATATTGTGTTTTTCGACTAGTAGCAAATGATGATTCTTCAGACCACGTAGGAAAAGAAACCCATGTGTCATTTAATACTTCATAACACATTTTCGTCCTGCCACTACATTTAGGAGTTTGATAATTTGAGGGTACAGCACAATAACTTGCACCTAACCTTTTACATATGCTATAATCTATATCAGTTGGTAGATCACCAGCTGATCTATCTTGACGATTAGATCCAGGATCAAGCAATGAAAAGTGTGGCAATCCAGATAATTTATTTTCTGTGGGAGCTGTGGTTGCATTATTACTTTTTTCACTGGTTCCAATAAAATCTTTAAATCTTCGAAACAATTCTGAATACTTTCCAAGAAAAGGTTGTACTAAATTCAATAATTCTGATTTAGATATGATTTCATTGAAATATAAAACTAAACATCTTAAAAAGTCATCATATGCAGAAGCATTATGAATTGACTTTCTTACAAGATCAAAAAATGCAAAATCAGTTAATGTACCATATTTGTATGCTTCTACATATGACACGTCTCCTAAACTTGGAAATGGAGATTTTGGTTTTTTAGGTGGTGGTAGATTTTGACTGGAAGAAAACGATGACGTTCGTTTCAGAGCTACATTTGGTTGAACATTTACTTCTTTGCTACTTTCTTTAGTAGTTGGAACAGTGACAGGGTGTTCTTTCTTTACAGGAGGCACAATAGTAGGAGGAGGAGGAGGAGGAGGAGGTGCAGTAGCAGCTACAACTGAAAGCTTCTTGGGAGCAGTGCTGATTTCAGCAGCCTGCTTAGCATCTGGCGTTTTAGCATCTGGTAAAAATTGACCAAATTCTTTTAGTAAGTCTTCCTGGTTTTCAAATAATTTAGCAACTTGCTGATACACTTCAGCTTCAGTTAAAGTTTTTTCTGTTACCGGTACAACATTATCTTTATGAGTTTTTTGCTCTTTTTGATAAGTATGTAATATTTCCAAAAATCTTTTATATTTTTCAGGTTGCCCTTGAAACCGGTTTTTAATTTTATTGACATAATTTATGGCATGGTTAAACTCAACTGGCTGATTTTGTGAATTAGTTGATTCTTGAGTTGTAGGTATTGATACTTGAGGTATGTTAGAAGCTACTTGGCTTAAACTAGCCACAGATAGAGGTATTTGTTGATGAATACTAGAAGGTGCAGTTGGAGTCACACTATTATGAGCAGAATGATGATTCATTACGACTGAAGTAGTATTGACCTGGTTAATAGGTAAATGTCCAGCAGGTTTAATTACTACAGGAGGTGTTGTAGTTAAAGTAACTGGTGGAGTAGTAACTATTGAAGTGCTAGACATTATATGTTGAGTTGTTGAATGAATTATTGTCTGGGAAGACGTTATTGCTGGACTTTGAGGTATTGAAACAGAAACATGAAACCCAAGTTCATTATTTTTAATTTCTATTTTGTAACCTGGAGGTAGGAATGTATTAAAACCTACAATAAGCTCAGGATGACCTTTAAACAGGTTTGAGACTCGTGTTATTACTCCAGGAGTGTCTATACTCTGTGATTTAAATTCTTTCATTATGTCCAAAAAGTCATTGTATACTTGAGGTTGATTACTAAATTTAAATTTCACCTGATCTAAATAGGATAGGGCATCTTCGACCTTGAGCCTCTGAAATTGTGTTTGTTGCTGTTGTTGCTGCTGCTGAATTACAGTTGTAGATGGTACAACTTTTTGTCTAATCTGTTGAATAGAATGTTGAGCTTGTATTGTATGAAGAGCGGGCATCGTAGATCCTCCAGGAAGAGAACCAGGAATTTTATCATTGATAGCCAAGACAGGCATTGTGGGTGCACTGAAAGGCTGTACAGTATTAAACTGTATATTTGGATTGTTTATAGCTTGTGAAACAAAATTTGACTGAACATTGGAAATGGTCACCAGGTTGGGCCTGGACCTAGGTGGTGAACGTGTGGTGGAGGCAGTGTAAGCTCCGACTGTGTCCGCGGACGCCATGAGTTCATCCGAATGCCGTTTCATTTCTCGTTACATTTGTCCGTTTAATTGACATCACGTACAAACTAAATCCGTGCATAAACGTTAACATGGCATTATTAGGCTTAGCTGTTGCGACGATAATTACTTACTAAGACATAAAGTTTAGGCTGGCGCAGGCTGTATAATTTATGAATCGCGATACAACGGATGTGGCGAACGATAACAAACAAAACAAGCACACGAACCAAACAGACTTTTTCGTAAAATAAGATACAGCGAATTGCAACGCAAAGTGTAAACAAACGTTACGCTACCGATCAGTGTTAGTGCGGGAGACGGGCCGCTTGTTGAGGTGAACCTTATGGGTGGGAAGCGGCGGGTAGGGGACATATGAGAGAAATCTAATGGTAGCCACGTTGCCGGAACTAACCACCATTTCTCTAGATTGTCGCCCAAAACTGATCAGTAAAATTGTTTTTATTCATTTTTTTCTGTTATTCAACGATTATTTCCAAATAGACCCTACAAAAGTCTTCCAAAAAAGTTCGAATTAATTTTTTTACAAAACTCCAAATTTTCTTATCAATCTAGTCTGGCAACATTGCCCCAGGTGTTTTACCAACAACTGTTGCAAAATGGCTGACGATAAAAAATTGTCCCGGTTAAATACGAATGTAATGACGTCCACTTCATTCCTTTATAATCGTATATCACAATTCATAATTCACATTTCTTCTTACCATTTCGTAAGATTTACACGCTTAGTTTTTTGTATAGGTATGTGATTATTGAATCACTCCGAAAGCTCTATCGTGCAAAGTGCTGTTCCATAATCAACTATTCTGCAAGTTTTAAGATTAATATATACTCAGTGATAGATAATGATAAAACCCAATTTTTAATAAAAATTTCAACAAATTTTTTGGGAAATTAAATTTTTTACATTAGATACATAGTATATTGTATGCATTATTAAAAATTTAGAAACTAATAAATTTTCTGCAATTAACTTAATAATGCACTAATTCAGTATTGATATAATTAAAAATTTACCATGTTTTATTATCAATCAGTGTATGTAACAGCATTAAAACAATCTGTAAATGAACATATTGAAACCTTGGCCTTAGTTCTTAACACTAACAAAATAAAAAGTATCACAAATTAAATTTTTTTTTAATTGCATGGTTTTTGTAAGTATCCCTTCAAGTATGCTCCCATTTCCTGTAAACAATTTACATATAATATAATGTATGCATATTATAATAATAATAATGAATGAACACATTTGGATGTATTAATATGCAAGCAATACTCACAACCGTTGCTTGCTCCTAAGTTCCCATACCTACATACCTTAGGTATTATTTTTCTTAAATATTTTAAATTTGGGCATATTGTAATAAATTAATTTTATTAATATATAATATCAAGGTTGTTTAATGTATTACCTATTGTTACTATTTGCAGTTTATGGTTATAATATTAAACTATATTTTAGTGATTACGGAATTAGTTATATTTACACAATAAATAAATATTACTTAGGTACTACTTATATATCTATTATTATTATTATACAAATCGGTTTCCATGGCAGCTACTTACATAACAACACATTTTATAATGAGTTTAAACTAATAAGTTCTATAACATACTTAGATTAATACTAGTAAATACTATATTTTAGAAACATGAGTTTACAAGCATTTACAATTTTATACTTAAATTTAGTATGTGAAATGATTTACATTGTGGCAGAACGATTAAAAACGCAAAAAATTCCTAATGACAAATCTAAATTAGGTGATGTAAACTGAGGTTATTTTGCACCTTTATGGTAACTTTGGCACTAAAAAATAAAAATTGTTCGTATTATAGTGGGTTTACTAGTAATGAATGGAACATTTTTATTTTATTATTTTGTTCTTGATGTTATAAATCATTCAAACTTAAATATCTTAATTTCCTTTCAATATTGGTACTATTGATAAAAGTATATCAAAGCGTAAAGTGATCAAAAATAATAGTATATTAGTTCAAGAAATTTGATTTGAATGATTATTTTAAAATGTTATTTAAGAAAATTTGCCAGCTTTTGTCGACTTTTTTTTCATTTTTTTTCAAAATAAATCTTTTAAACAATAAAAATTAACTTTTAAGCACTGTGTGTTTAACATTGCACCAATTATAATTTACTGCTGAAATCTGGTAAAATTTGATGCTAGTAACCCAATACCATATCTAACTTTGCATCATCTATTAAAAAAAAAATTTAATTAATTTTTTTAATTAGTAAAATTTTTACTACTGTTATCATATATAAGTCATACCTAAAAGATTGTAAAGTTTTTAAAACTAATAATTATATGACTTAAGATCAAAACACAAAAAAAAAATGGTGCAAACTAAACCCATGTTATGGTATCTTTTATGTGACTGTTATTAATTATTACATTTAATATTATATTATATTCAAATAAAATGTCAATAAAATACTTATAATTTCATTAAATTAGTATGATTATAAATTTTCTCATATGTATATAAAATATAATTAACTAAAATTATTATGTATTAATTAAGTAGGCATGAAAAAAACAAATTATTAAATTTATTTGTGAATTTAATATTTTATTACAGTTCTAAATGAAATAATTGCAGCATCTTTTGACTGTTCATTTTTATTTGTTCCTATACCAATCATCGACAGAGACCATATTAATAAAAATATATGCCGTGCAGTTCATTCTTCTATTATGCGATTAAATGATCCTAGTATGGATAAGTTAATGGGTTTAATAGAAACGTCTGTTAAAATGCAAATGTTTTCAACTAATAGTCCAAGACAAGTATTATTATTAACTTTAAATCATTTAGACTCCATCCGTGAAATAGCAGGTACAAATCAACTAAAACATAGTATTGATCTTGTTCAACATAACTTCTATCAAGTGATTATCATCAAAAATCTATATAATATTTTTATTTCACCGTAGTAGTGTTTTTAATTTATTAAGTAATTATGGTAATTGTTTAAGACTTTTGAGAAAATGACAAATGGAGAAATAATGCGATTACGATATGCTTTGTTAAATTATTTACAAGATGTTCATGTTAAAGTAACATTATTTATTAAAGAAGGTTTACAAAGATATAATGGATCATTTGTTTCAATTGGTAAATGGAAAATCCCATTTGGTAAAGTATAATTTTAATATGAAATAAATAAAATAATTAATTAAGTATTTCATGTTATTATCTTTTTTTCTCATATTCACATGTTTGCATATAGAAATACTTGTACAAAAGTTTCAACCTGCAACTTCTTGAAACCAGATTTGCCTCTGGATGATAATTCTCAATTGTTTTCTCAAAATTTATGAAAAATTACCCAAAATTTGACAAAAAAAAGACACGGAAATTATCTCTTTTCAATCTAGACTTTTCGAAAATTTAAAAATAGATAGACTCAGGATAAATTCAGAATATGATAATAAATTTATTGGGACAAAACGACATACATTTGAAAAGACTTCATAAGTCCACGAAGAAAATTTTAACTAATTCTAAATATTTATTTAGAATTAGTTATAATTACCTACTAATTTATTTTCATTATTGTTAATAAAAGTAGTTATTTTTTATATTCATAAAAAAATGTATACAAATAGTACACAGTAAAATAAATAATTTACCATTAATGAATTATATAGTTTAAAATATATGAAATAATTAAATTTAATACATTTCTTGATCCATATTAAAAATTTTTGTAGAAAACTGCTTAAATTTATAAAGAATCAGAAATTAAACTGAAAGTTTTACATTACATGAATAAATTACATACTATAAATTATAAATTACAGTAAAAAGTAATAAATGTAATTTAGTTCAATTTGAATTTCGTAAAGTATGAATTATTTATATTATTATTACTTATATATTATTATTATTATAATTATATATTATATATTATTATTATTATATACTTTGCAATGCATTACAGGATGTGAACCTCCAGGTGTTATACGATTATTTGATAAAAATAATACTCTTATTGACATCAGCACATTTCACCCAATATCATTTTACAAAGTAGAAACTGAAGTAGGATCAATAATGCCCAATAGTCATCGAATAACTACACTTGGACTTTCAGTGTAAATACTGCAACATACAAAATAATTAACATAATAACTTAATCTTATAAACTTTTTATTTTCAGGTTTAATACTAATAAGAACATTAATGAACCATCTGATGCATCAGATTCCTTATTTTATGGCCAGACTGGTCGGGATGGATATAAACAAGAGATGGATCTTTTTGTTACTCAATTGATGGGAAGTGATAATCAAAATGAAGAAACTAATTATTTTGATCTAGAAATATTAGAAAATGCATTAAATACAAATGAAAAGTAATAATAATAATAATAAATTATGCTAATTTGGCTCTAAATAAACTAATTGTTTCAGGAAAATAGTAGAAGAAAAGTTATCAGAACATAATATTTTAGATTTTACTCAAAACTCTAATAATTTATCATTGCAAAATTTAAGAACAGAAATGGATAATTTCGTTTCAAGAGAAACAGAAGATATATTAAGCATGATGCAGTTATTAGATGTAGAATAAATTACCTGTTAAAAATGTAGTCATACAGATTGTTTCATTCCCAATCACTAAATTCTTAAGTATATACCTATAACTTATGTTATCTATTTTTGTTTTTACTTTTATTGTATACAATTAGGATATTAATTTCAAACACAAATATTGTAAATATCTGTTATTTATAATTTTTATGTAAATGTGTAATATATAGTAAGATAACCCTGGGCCTCTACACGAGTATGTCTCAGTGAGGTCCAGTAATCTCATAGATTTATATTTTAAATAAATAAAATAATAAATATGTTTAAAGTTGTTTTTTGACATATTTCACAACAAATCTCTTGACCATGGGCAGGATTTATTATTCCCATATAGTACAGTTTATTTTCATTAATTGTTATTAAACTCATTTATTTCATGAATTAAGCTTAATAATTTGAGTAAAATTATTTCATAATATAATAGCATTTAGTTATTTTGTGTGATATGTTTTATGGTAACTATTTTCAACTATCTATTAAAAACTAATACATTATACAATGTTAATTAATCACATTAGAAAATAAAATTATATATTACAAGAAATAATATAGTTAATAACTATAAAATGTTATTTATCAAATGCAACATAATAATAATATTAATTTTAGATTCTGAATGAAGTGAAGAAGCTAATGTTTTTACAACGATGTTTATTTTATTTTTTTTTTTTCTGTGAACACTTTTTCGTATGAAAATACTTGTCAAAATTCTCGATCAGTAACTTTTTGAAACCGGATTCACCTCTAGTTGGTACTTTAAAGAGGTCATTTTTTAAATTTCTCAATTCTTCAAATTTGTTTTTTGGTAAAAACTACCCAAAATTTGACAAAAAAGACTCAGAAACTATAATTTTTTTGATCCAAACTTTATAAAAATTTAAACATTGATAGAAAATAATATAAAAAAGATTTTGGCGCAAGAAAATTTTGAAATGTGAAAAAAAAATTTTGGACATTTTTCTAATATTTTTTTTCTGTATTTAATATAATAATATATAATAACATTTTGAAAAAAAGTACTAAAGTTTCGCGAAACACAGTTTAAAAAACGCTGGATTATAATGTTCTTAATGGTTGAAATAGAGATTTGAGTTGACAGATATTTCTTCTGACGAGTATAGCCAGTAGATTAGCCATAGATTAGTAGATAGATAGTAGATTATAGTCATAGAAAATCAGCCTGTAGATTGCAGTAACGGATGATAAAATTCCAACTAGATATTTCATTATATTAGTGAAAGAAATACAATCCCAAATTTTACATTAAAAATAAGTGTAAACATGTTTATATATTTTAGATTCTGAACAAAGTGAAGAAGCTAGTGTTTTTACAATGATGTTTATTTTTATTTTTTCTGTTAACACTTTTTCGTATAGAAATACTTGTCCAAAAGTTTCGATAATTAACTTTTTGAAACAAAATTTTCCTCTAATTGAGACTAATAATAATTGAGACTAAAAAAAAAAACTACCCATAATTTGACTAGAAAGACTCGGGGAAACCATAATTTTTTGATCCAAACTTTATGAAAATTTAAACATAGATAAATAATAATAATAATAGTAATAACAATAATCTTTCTTATAAGAAAGATTTTGGCTCAAGAAATTTTTGAAAATGT
>JAIPRM010001450.1:0-37982 GCA_025469315.1 Stegophylla sp. TES_Ste_2020
ACACACACACACACACACACACACACACACACACACACACACACACACACACACACACACACACACACACACACACACACACACACACACACACACACACACACACACACACACATATATATATATATGGAGACGAGAGTAGTGAGGAATACGTGGTTTTTCATGTACCTACAGTTATGACATAATTCCGTGTAGTTTGTGTGTAGGTGATTCAGATGGGAAACAATTTTCATGGTCATTGGACGCACGCGCCAGTTATAGTAATAATAGACACACACGCACACTACGCTCGAAAGTTTACCTAGCGAATTGTTTGGAGAGAGTACTGCAAACGCATAAAAAGTTGTAGTCGCTGTAAAACTTTTTCGTTACTGTATTTACTGCAGTTGTCGTCGAGTAAACACGAATGTATGCGGTTATTTTTATTTTTAATTTTAAGACATAACATTTGCATGATAAAAAACGACAACGACGTAGGTTCGAAAGAAAGAAAAAGAGAAAATAATTTTTAAGTAAAACACAGACGATGACGAAACGATATAGCCGTTCAATACAAAAATTAAGATGAAGCGAACTGGCGTTTTTTATAAAAAGTTCAAAAAGTTCATAAAAAGTTTGTATACCTACTGCTATATTAATATTATTCTAGGTAATTGGTATTATTTCATAAGATGATGAAATAAGCAAAATATCGGTTGATTACACATGGATTATAATATTATGTATGAACACACATGCTGGCGGCGGCGATGGTGTGTTTTTCGAAACGAAATCTAACGTCAATTGTCCTCCTGTGGCCGCGACTTTCACTCGCCAAAAACAAAAAAACCACGGTGGACGGTCTAATGATGGAATCTCTTGAACGGTGACGAAACAACACGCTCGCTTGACTATAATGATATCGTTGACTCTACACAAGTGTCTATGCACACAGTGCGATGTACAGTGTACGAGTGGGCATACGTATCCATTAGGTATAAATAATATTATACAGTATAGTAATCAAGCCTGACGCCCCCTTAAACAGGAAAAATAACTATGCTTTTCAAATTGAATAAATGTACCCGCCGCCGTCGATGTGCAATACACGAGTGTATTTAATTGGCTGGACAAAACTACATATACATCAATTGTATATAGCACGATTATATGTATATATTTCTCTTAATATACACACCGCCGCCACGAAGTATAATATAATATAACAAGAGCACAGAACCCCGACCGAGGCGGTAATGGAGTTTGACAAGTGGGCACAAAACCGAGTGGTGGTCGCGCCCCGTTGTCGTTACGACCAATTTATTTCGTTGTAAAAGCCGCGGGTATCCCTCTTCGCCGTCGTAACACTGGAGGCCAAGAAATAATAAAATATAAAAAAATAAAATAAATAATAATAAAAGATAATCTGTGCTTGCACACGGTGGTTGTACATTCTTTGTGTATTATAACTACCGAGTCGACCACGAACATAACGATTAGTCGGTAGAACAGCACTGATATTATATACACGCTCGAGCACTCTGATGACAGCTCGAGATGTATTTAGCGTAATAATAACAAAGGCGAAGAGTTGTATCAATTAATGGGAAAATGACGTGTGCGCGTCATTAACGTTGTTTCCGTGTGTGATGAATCTCGAGATACGAGTATTTATAGTGTATAAGTTTTGTACGGCCGCCGGGTGTATGCGCACACATCCGCGTAGGTAACGCAATTATTACCCTCGTCACCGCCTCTGTTCGGAAACGCGGATAAACAAACACCACAATAACCAAAACACGTGGTAATAACAAGTTGTTGTCGTATTTACACACCGGCACGTTAAAAACAAATTGTTCGCGTATACCAAGGGTTCTCAACCTGGGGGCACGCCCCCCCAAGGAGACGTCACAAAATTTCAGGGGAGGCGTGAAAATATTCACATGAAACCACATTTCACCACAGAACATGAAAATTTTGTTTATGGTTATATATATTTTGTTTTTATTATTTTTTTTTTTCGTTTCATTTTGTAAGTATGTGATTATCGGTCATCATTGTGTAACAACTAACAATACTATTTCAATAATCTGAAGAATGTTTCATTCATGTTAAAATCCAACATTAATAATTAAAGTCGTGGTGTATTTATGTAATATAATATACATTTTGTATGTATATAACAATCTTATAGTAGTGGGAAGGGGGGCGTGACCCCATATAATAGTTTAAAAGGGGAAATGCACTTAAAAAGGTTGAGAACTCCTGGCGTATACAATACTACAATCATTTCGGACGGCGAGTTTTCGAAAATTTTCGTTTCAATTAATATTGTAATACTCGAGTACAGTTCACAGAGAAGTCCCATCGAAGACGCGCGTGTTGAACATTACCATAATGCACGTATACAGTTATGCGCCAACGACACGACCGAATTCGACGCCGAACCGTTTTCATTTTACTGGTCGCGGGGCTGCTGCGGTGAGACATTGGACAGCGTGCGGCGATGTGCACGATGGGAAAAACGGATACACGGACGATAGGAGATGATATAGGTGGCGGTAAAAAATAAAATTCATCGGTGATGATCGGAGCGGGGAAAAAAAACCGGAAGAAGAGCGACGAGACCGTACGGTGGGGTACAGGTATGTGCGCGTGAGAAAGAAGAGGCGGACGAACGGGTTTATCTGAAGCGAACGACGGAAACGGTCATCGCGGCGACTACTAAAATAGGTCTTTGACCTGACCGCCGGTGGTGGTATACTCGCGATGGCACTCGACGACCGTATAAGACACACCGCTCGCGCACATTCTTCGCCGCGGCCGTTGATACGTTTTCGACGGTCACTCGCGCGCGCGCGGCCGGCCGAGGATTTCTTTTCGTCCTTCTCGGCGGCAACCCCGGTCGTCACCGTCATCCACCGGCGGCGCGCCGAGAAGGACGAAGAAGGTCGTCCGCGGATGCGGCGGCGAGATGGACGTGTGCGGTGCACGCGTCTCGCGCACACACATACGCACGATGACAGCCGCGCTCCTAGGCCATACCGCTTTTTACTCGCTGGCCGTCGCGTCGTCGAAACACGATCTCGCCAAAGAGTGGTCGCGTCCTCGTTCCACTTCGCGAGAGCCGCATAATATATACGTATATACCTATATATATATATATATACATACATCCGCCACAGTCGTCCGCGGAGGCTGCTTTCCACGCGCGGCTTGTCCGCTACTGGGGACTGGACCACCGCCACCACACATGGTCAGATTACAAAATCTCAATCGGTATATTATATAAATATTATTGTTGTTATGTACCAACAACTCCTGCGCGGACGAAAGTTTCTCTTTTTCGTCTCCACGTGTAATAATAATAATAATAATAATAATAATTTATATTAACAGCATTACCATACTATGATATTATTACAATATTAACACCGCCGGAACGTGTCCCGTCGTCGTTCTGCGCGGATACGGCCGACAGAGCACCGGACGGGCGCGGTTTTCGCGGCACGTGCACCGGCAACAGAAACGGCGCGAAACGAAGACGCCAAGCCCACGCGCGTCCGCCGTGCGCATACGTATAGCGTCCGCGGTTTCCCGTGCGCCGACAATAATATAAGCTCAGCCTATATCCCGGCGGCGGTTCAGGGTCGCGCTACGTCTTTTGTCTCTACACTACACTATTCTATTCATTCGTAGTCGTCGTCGTCGTCGTCCGGTAGTCAGTCACCGGCTGCGACGGCGGCGGCATCAGCGAGAACGACGACTATAGTAGTAGTAATGGCGACGACGATAATATTTTATTTAGGTCACACAATATGCTGTTCTCCGTCCGTCCGTCGTCGTCGTTACGGGAGCGCACATATTATTATATACACGTCGTCGTTAAATATTTATGGGACGCGGAGCAGAGGTCTCTTGTCGGTTCGTCGTCGTCATCATCATTGTAATTATTATCATCGGCGACGACGTATGTGTCAACCTTGCCGTATACGCGCGCGAAATTCCGTTCGAGTGTACGCTCTCGCAGTATGTATATGCACTCGCACTCGCACGCACGCACGCACGACTGTAATGAGTATAATAACAAATTACTGTGCGAAGCGTCGTAGTCATCGTGCCTAATCTGCCTGTCTACAAGAAGAGTCGATAAGAGTAGTGCGTGTGTTAGTCGTTTTAAAAATTAAGCCTGCTCACAATATTAACATAATATTATTATTATTATTGTTGCAACATAAGTTTTGAACGAAAAGACCCGAACGACTATAAAAACGAACACAGCTCGTCGTCGGAGGAAAAGATCATAATAATATTAACATTTATGATTTAATCGTATAGCGCGTGCAACCTCTGATAATATATACCTTTGGACCGGAAATATCAGCTGTTCTCTTCGATAGTTTACCATTCGTTTAATATGTGGTGGCGGGGAAAAATAATTTAAGTGCTAAATCTAAAACTCCACTACGGATCATAGATTTAAGAATCGCGAGAATATAATATATGAATTATACAATCAAATCGTTGGCCAATAAGGATTCAGGGAATTGAGTTCTCCAAACGTGAGAAGATATAAGTTCAGACGACCTGCTATCGACGGAAACCCCGTCGTCGCTTACAATACCAGTATATTATAGGGAGACCCCACGAGGTTTGGTTTTATGCAAACGTCCATCATTACAATATATGTTATATGCATATAGTCCAAGGAAACTCTATACGATTACTGGCGTTCAATGCGATAGGATGTAATTTTATGCGCACATTTTTTTTTATTGCTCACGCACCACAATTTTACCTAAGTTCTATCGTCATTCTCTACAAACCTACACCACATAATAATTTAATACGACTGACTGATATACTTAGTACGAATATCACAACATATTATTAGTATAAAATAGTGGGACTGATAATCGATAGAATTTTATACAATATAATAAATTAATAAAATACACAGGTTACAAAAAGGCTAATGATCCTCAATTCTTAATAATCGTTATTCAGTGCACCACATTGTTTGTGTGTTCATTTCTTCGTTATTCAATGAATAAAAATAAAAATACATGTACCATAGAACCACATACAAAAAAAAAAAAACCAAGGTAAGCAAATATTAATATGCCAATATAACTTTTTGATGTTGAATTTATCGTATTTGAGTATTCACATTTTTACAACCAAAGACATTTAAAAAAATATAATATGAGTATCAAGAACATTCATTAAGGCGTAATTTTCTTGTTATGAAGACGAACTGGCTTAATGCATTTACTACACAAGAAATACGATCGAATATATCTTTTAAATACATACGGATTAACGTTGTAATTTTTGTCATTAATTACTAATTGACCCTGACATGTAAGAAGGTTTTCATCAGTCAACGTATGCGAGATAATCGGATTAAATTGTCTTGTTGGTCAATAAAATATTATTAAGAATACATTGAGTTTTAAATTAATTTTCCCATTCATTTATTAAACTGATCATGATTTATTATAATATAAATATTATATTACATATTAAATGTAAACATAAATGCTACGACAAAATCTCTTGAATAATTATACCCAAAAATAAAGTGTTGCCCTATTCATATACATATATCGCAAAATGGTGCGATAAAGACGTTATATAAGAATCTACACAGCGAGGATACGGCACACGTGATGTTTTTTATGGTACACATACAATTTTTATTTAGTAGAAAAAACGCGTACCCCGGACATTATTTTATTATTCCGATGAGAAAAAGGGCACTTGTTCTTGCGCGGTGCACCACTATATAAATAAAATATTTTATGGTTGAATAATATCTATCCGTCGGACCACTACTTTCTTCGTATCTCCTGTGTCCTTTTGTGCAGAAATACGAAAAAAATTCACACAGCTGTGATGGTCGTTTCGGACCCCCTTTTCCGTTTCTTTTTGCACGACACGAACACAAGCATAATATTATTGTACGGCCACGTACACCACCGCGCGGTCCACTCTGTATAATATTATTGTTGTCGAGTAGGTACTCGCAGCATAATAATAAAATATACTATGCGCTTGACGCGGAGACGGGCCACGCGCGCCACAAAAACAATGCATGCGACAGCGCGTTTTAGGCCTCGTCCCTTCACCCCCTTCCCCCACCACTACCTAACCTCAAAACAATTGCCACGCGCACAGCACGCTCGCCAAACGTGGCCGAGCGCGCGCGCGCGCGCGAAAATAGACCATCGCCTCTACCTGGGCGGCGACCGGCCGTGGACCGTCGCGTCGTCGCTTCGTCGCAGTGATTCTTGCCAAACGCCGGTAGCACACTTGGCTTGGCGAGGTACTTTTGAGCATTTTTGCGGCGGTAGCGACGCAGATGATCCACTCGGAAGAAATATCAGATGTTATCATTATTATTATTTCTAGAGCAGCAGCAGCTAGCAGCTCTGTTCTGCGACGGGCGCGATGCAGAGACCGAGAGAGGAGAGAGCGCCGCAGCAGCAGCAGCAGCAGCAGCAAACGCCATATCGCGCGCCTCACCGGATCGGTGGTCACACAGCAATACTCGTCGACGACGACCTTGACAGACAATAATTTTCGCAACGATTTCTCGTGCGTAAAATATTACTCCGTTTTTGCACCGCGGCGGCGGCATGGTCACTGTTGCTCGTCGCCCACTTTTCGCCGACACGCGCGTACTCGCGCACAATTTAATTGACATTGCAATAACCACGCGCACGTCGCACCGTACGGTATTTACACGACGACACGACATAATAACAATATTACCGTACGCGCAGAACTCGTCGTCGTCGTAAATAAATATATATACGTCATTATGTTGCGATATTATAATTTATATCATATTTCACACAACACTGCGCCGCCGCCGATGTATGACGTTACCTATAAACCGCGACGATATTATAATATTTACACGTTTTGACGAAAATCTGTCAACTCAATAAAGACACTCGTGCGAGTCACTACTTTATATTCTGTTGTTGTTGTTGGTATTATTATTATTATTATTATTATTATTGTTATTACTGTCGTTGACGTGAAATTATATAGTCTGTACATCATATTTTATTATACGGTATGTCTCACCAAGAATGACCGTTGCGTATTGTAAATAACAGCACAATGATCTTAGTGATCCCATAAGGGGGCTAGAAAAAACTTACACGTTGTATATATTAGAGCTTTCAATATCTTCACGAGCTATTCGAAAAGAACAATCAAATTAAGAAAAAACAGAAAACTGTATAATGTGATGTTTGCACCAGTTATGGCGTATTTTGAGGCACACGTTCTTTAATGTTTTGTTCGCGCTTGTAACTTTTCGTTTTATTAGTATTACTATTATTATTATTACTATACGCGCGTTACGTATTATATTGTATTCTATGTACCCACATTTGCACATTATATACACACTGCAGGCACACATGTCATATTATATTATTATGCTATACGTATATTAAGCGTGCTCAAAGTCACGACAGCGATTATTCTCGATCGACCGAACCTTGGCGCGCGCGCTCGCATTTAATCGTTTAGCCACTGCACTGTGACGCAGCGGCAGGACGGCGACGACGGGGGGACGGATATGTATCACTACATTTTCGTCGTCGTCGATCCACCACACGACACGACGGAAAAGGAGCGGCAGGCAGCGCGATGGTCTTCTCCACGTAGTTCGTACGCGCCCAACTGTATTATACTGTTACTACGCTGGTGACGAACACCACCTGTGTCCGTATAGACGCAACGTACACAAGACACCGTACAGGCGATTGCAAGTTCGAGCTGTACAATCTCAATGACGACAACATAATAATTATTATCAAAAATTATAATATGTATTAAGTGAAACTTCTATTAATGGACACATCTCGATATGCCATCTACGAATGCCTCTTCAAAACGGACGTTTATAATAAACACTCCACTGGAAAAACGTTCATAAATTCGCTTTATCGAACTTGGTGAAATCAACTTTCGACATCGAACATTATTTTTTCTTATTACAGCTAACAAATCATCCATGCCTCGAAGCTATCGGCTATATACGGGTTTTACTGTATACTTTCAACTTTGTTGTTTAATAAACGTTAGTAACACTATAAATATTTTTGTGAAATATCAATAAATTTCAGTATATTTATTATGACTCTGATTACGTCATAACACAAAAATATATCATTTCCGGCGGTAACTTTATGTTGATAACAAAAATAGATACAATTGTGCAACTCGAACAATACCTCATCAATCTCTAATGTTTTCCACACATCAACATCAGAGATCATTAGTCTTTAGGGTTAAATTTATCTATAGACTGCAGCTAAAGTTGAGCAATATGCACTTAATGCATTCTACTATATTGTTGAAACACAGAATTACACCCACTGGCTATCTGTATCTGAGTTGGTATTCTTTACAAAATTAATTGTTTTAGCTTAAACTCGAATTTCTCCCTTTTCAGATTTGATTTCTAGAAGGCTTACAGTACTATTTTAAAGCTACTTATTTTTGTATGTAAACATAAATATGAAATAATATCGCTGCATATAGACAAAATTTGTACTACTGTTATTTATAATAGTTTTTATAGATAATATTGATATAGTATAATCTAGGGATCCCTAAAAAACATTTTATATGATTTCTTTGTAATTATTTTAATTAATATCCAACAGCTATCTATAATAACCGAAAGTATATCACGGTCCATTATGTCTTTGATTTCTTAGTACACATAGTCATAAAACATATAGGTAATCTTAACACCCTAACATATTATACAGGGCGAAGCAAATATTAATGGTTGAAGTCAATAAACTCTGTCACAAAAATACAATTTTTAATGGTTGTGAAATATTAATGGATACAAACCAATTAGATTCAGGGTCCGTCAATAAAATATACATTTATTTTTATTTATTACCATTAACTGTTTACGAACTCAGTAATATATTTTAATGTTTGAAATTTTCATAATTCGTCGGTTAAACTTAAAATATTTAACACAACTTCTACGTTAACATTTATAAGATCTTCAAATAGGATATAGATAATGCACATTCTGCAGTAGTAGTTCAGTTACACTCATAAGGTAAACATTAAGTACTTTAAGTGTTTAGGATTTTTGTACATTTAGTTATTATGCAATTAAAGATTATAGTTTTACACATTATGATATAAAATCGATACTGCATGAATCAATATAATATATTATTTTTATATGTTCAAATATAATAGATGTTAAATAATGTCGTATGAAAATCATAAGTTTATAACAAATATCGTTTACTTAAATGCATCGTGCACAGTACACTGTACAAGCGCATTTAACTATCGTCATTATGGCACGCTTATTCATTAGCTTTATTATAAGGTTACTTCATACGCGTAATGAATTAAGAAGAAGACAATAAAATCTTTGCAATGCCAAGGCTGCTACCAAAACGCTTCGTCGTCATAATATAATCCGCGATTACTGATAGTAAATAGCACTGCGAAAGAAACGAATCCGTACGCTTACAATAATAATATAATGTTAATAAATAATCGATTTTTGACATTGTCGACCCAAAATAGTTGGTAAAAAAGGTAAGGAAACGAAAGATAAATAGTCGATTTTCAAAAATATTTTATCAAGACATTCGTATAATTGGCAACGGAAGCTGGATAAAAGATACAGTGGTTCAAATTAGAAGCTACACAAATAACTCATGAGCATTAATTATTGTATAATTAGGGAATATATAATTTATAGTATATTTAATATAATTGCTCAGAAAAACTGTAAAACGTGAGAAAAATTTGCATTTGTAATGCATTAATTTAAGATTAATTAAATGTGCATTAATTAAAATAAAAACTTTTAAATAAATGTTATATGTGTTATTTATGTATTTTACAGTGTAAAATAATTATTTTACACTGTATAATATAAGCACGTTAAGTGGGCACATTTAGAAACGCTTTTTAAATCTATTTGTTTTGAATGTATAAATTAAAAATACCTAACTCAAAAATGTATTTAAAAGAGCAATTTTTATTTTATTTCAGGTAGGTATATATACTTAGATTTGGCCATTTTTATGCTGGTTTTAATTCATATTCACATATTTTACTTTGATTTTCAAAATATAATATTGATTGCTTGGTCAAAATTCACTAAATTACGACTTTCTACAAAGTTTATGTACACCGAGGGTTTCTAAAGGATTTTTTGAGATGTTAAATTATAAACTTATTCACTAATTACTCTACAACACACTCCATATAAACGTATGTACCAACTTGGATATACTTAAAAAACATATGTGTCTATGTGACAAACAACAATAAACTTTAACTTTAATAAAACCTACAATTAAATAGAAATGTTTAACGGCACTGTCGTCAGCTACAATAAACTTTAATAAAACTTTAATAAACTTTAACGGTATTTTTATACCGTTAAAATCAAGTATGATAGAAAATTTATTTTGAAGTACTTAATGCCACAACACATACACAGGATTTTCTTTATTATGCTTCGAATATATGTGCTACCGTATAAAAAAACTTTTATTGATAATGGAAAAAAAATTTTCAATTTGAAAAAAAAAGCATATTTTGACATTTCTAAAAAAAGTAAATAATGAAATAAAAAAAATCACTGAAACATACAAAAATCTAAATTTAAACTGTTTAAAATATAAATTGAATGTCTTGTGTCCAACCTGAACTTAAAATTTGATCAAATTATCAAATTAAATTTGATCACCCAAACATTTATATCGAGGATCGACCATATAAATCCACCAAGTACGTATGCATATAAATACTAATTACAATAGTAGAGATAACGTCTTTAATGATAAAAAAAAAAATATATATATATACATTTCTGTTATTTGCGTATGCGTTTTAAGTAAACGAAAGTGGAAAAACCGAGGGAAAAACTTAATTGACACATGGGCGAAAATAATTTTACAAAACTATAAATCACCACCACGTAAATTTACAAGTAGTACAAACCCCTTAACTTAACAGTCTCTTACCAAACCACACGAAATAATTAGGTATTCCCTTTGTTGAAGGGGTCTCTTAGATTTTAGTACGTGATGGAACACGATGATCAGGGTTGTGATTTTATAGCATTTGCATTAATTTTATTTTTCATTCTTATAGAATGCTTAAAAAATAACAGACAGCTAAAAATGTAAGTATTCCAAGATTCAGAGAATTAAAATAAAAATTTTCATTTCCCATATTTTGTATATTTTACGAGTTTTTAGTGTTATTTTTGCTATATTAGCTGGTTTTTAATCAAAATTGGTGAAATGAAATATTAATAAACGTGTTTTACCTAGAGAACGCAAGTTTTTTTATAATCCAAATAACAACACTTCGTAGTTTAGAGGTCTATTTTCTCCCACTAAGCGGCCCGTCACCAGCAATTGATAAGCATCAAGTGGCAACATCGGTCAGGTAACATTAATTATTATTAATAATTAATATATATATATATTTATTTTTAATTTTGTTGTTTTTATAACATGTTATCACTTATTTTTAACGCATATTTTATGATACTTAAGGTCATATTATAACACATATTCATAAAAATTGCAAGTGTAATCAATGATTATACAGTAAAATCTCTATAAAAAGATTAAGCAAATTCAGCTTCAGTTCGACCGGTCTCTTTCATCGGCAGACAATATACCGAGCATCAAAATATATATTAAAGATAAAGTGCAAAAACATAATACTTAAATGCGTTAATATCATAACATGATCATAATACAACACTACTAGTAAAAAATATATGATCAGAGCATATAAATTCTTCATTTTATTCCTTAATTATTACTGACAAATAATGTAATATTTTATGTTCTGTAAGTTTTGACAGTAACCAGTACGGGAGAAGCACGAAAAAGTTTTTTTAGTTCGCGTATCGTTAAAATAAATGAGCTGAAACAGGACGATAAAGGAAATGGATAGATACACACGTAAACGGGTGAAAAAACATGATAGGTACTATATACCGTACAATTAAAAAACATGAATATACCTAATAGTGTTTTGTTCCTAAAAATGAAGATATTATAGTATAACATAAACGGGTTTTTCTATTTTACTTAAGTACAGTTCGTCCTACAATGGAATGTGTATTATGTAAGAAAGCTAAAGTTCTACTTAATTGGTCATATTTTTATAAAGTGTTTTAGCCTATAATAGTAAGGAGATGGACCATATTCACTGTATATTTAAATTTTTGTTAATTCACTAGAATTAATATTTACAAAAAGAAAACAGAAAGGTAGGGATAATCAAAAAGCCTAACTTAATAGGTAACTCCTACTAGAGAAGTCAATTTATGTAGAAACGATTTTAGCAATAAAACAACATATATAAAATGCTTCATTATTATTTATTTACTTTATATTTTGTTTTTTGTAAAAAGTTGAAACTATACATATTTTATCAGAGAGGAACTAAGTAGCATAGGTTTCAAGAAGAACATTTTGTTGGATGTTATCCGATTGCATCCCGATTTGACCTTTTTTTGCCTTTTCGATGTGTCGATCACGCTCAAAGTTAGGGAAATTAAATCTTTTGACTTTTTTCATAAACTGATTGAGTACTATTATATAGTACGTAGTTTAATATGTATAATATTTAAAAGACCCAAAATTTAGGAAAAACTACCTTTAACATTTTTTTTTTTTCTTTTTATCTCAACTTTATAAAAATTTTAATTAAATTTCAATTTTCTCAGTTAATAGTGTAATATAAAACTGACTGAGTAAAAAAAATTTTTTTTTTTCCAATAGTTATGAACTTTTTAAGTAAAAAACTCTTTAAGTTTTTGTAAAATTTAACATACCCACCAAATACCTACTACCTGAGGGTCGTATATATTTTAATTGAATTGTGTTCATATGTACAAATTCAAGTAGAATACAATAAATAATTAAATATTACGTACAATTAATTTTACTGATCTCATATCATTTTATACAATACTTTAAGTATTGTAAATTTGGTTATCTACCTACTTTACAATGGGACGCAATCAGAATATGAATAAGGTCCGAAAAAATCGGTTTACCTGACTATGAAAGGACGCAATCAACAAACTAAAATTTTATTTGCATAGTAAGTACTTTAGAGAGATAACATTTTTATATGTACCTCAATAATTCCAAAAACGAGAAAAAACTACCGAAAATTTGAATAAAAGCGGTAAAATATGCCTAACCAAGATTTTCATTCAACTGATTTAAGTAAATTAAGTCGTTATTCTAAAACTGAAATTCCTATAAACGTTAAGTTTACACATGTTATCAACAAAAATGTATCACAGAATAATAAAAATTGACCACTTTTGGAAAAAAAATTAAAATTTAGAAATATTAGAAATGTCTCTTTTTCTCTTTTTTTGTGATTATTTTTCTAATAAAATTTTTAATTCTTTATATTATAAGCTAAAGATGAAAAATAACCTTATTCATATAAGTGCCTAACGGTTCTAAAAAATCGTTTTTTAATATTTTATTTTACAATAAGTTACAATTTTATATGTATATATATATTTTTTTTTTCATGCATCTAATTAAATAAATCCATTGCCGTTATTTTTTCAGTCAAAACCCAAGTCTACTAATAATTAGAATTTTGTTAAAATCATTTTAGTAAATTTTAATTATTAGGGCATGACATTTAAAAACACTACATGGAATATTCTGTTATTAAATTATTAAACATAGGTATTCAATATAAAAATGGCAATTATTATTGTGTATGATTAATTAAAGATCGACTTATTAGAATCATTTTATTCGAGAAATGAATCCATTGTTTCTTTAAAATTCAACTCATTTACCAAGAATATTCTACCCAAATATTTTAGGCCCTCATTAAAAATCCTATAAGATCTGCCAGTAAATATACGAACACAACCAAGTTCTGAAATGTCTAATTCCGGGGTTCCCAATCCGTGGTATGCGTACCACTAGTGGTATGCGAAGACATTTTTTGATCTGAAATTTTATTATTTGTATGAATAATGAACAATAAAAATATTAATAAATTAATTAAAATATAAAAAACGGAAAAGTTATTATAGGAACACTGGATTATGTCGAAATTCGTAGTGTTTCGGAATAGGATATTAAAAAAATCGGAAATAATTCGCACTATGCAGGGTATTCTTAATTTCTCTGGTGAAACGTGGTGGATATGTTAAATTTTAAAGAAACTGTAAATGATTTCTACAATAAAATGAGACTAAGCAGAGCTTCAATTTATACAAGACCATTTTACTTGAAAATTATAAAGTCTACTATCATAAAAAAAAAACAACTTAATTTTTACTCTGCCAGTTATATATTCTACTATTAAGAGAATAAAGGAATAAGATAAAAATAATGAAGTGAAAAAAAATCTAAGAAAAAAAAATTACAAAATTTTTTTTTTTTCACTTTCTAAACATTTACTTTACCAAAATCAATCTATATTTAAAATTTCATAAAGTTTATATTAAAAGAAATTTAATGGCATTTTGTCAAATTTTGGCTAGTTTTTTTTTTTACATAATTTTAGAAAACTAAACTAAAGAAAATAACTTTTTTGAAGTACCATCTTAAAACTTTTGGACAAGAATTTCTTTATGAAAAAGTGATTAAAAAAAAAATAAATAAATAAATAAAAATAAATTGACATGAATATAAAAATACTAGCTTTTTCTCTCCACTCAGAATTTAAAATATATATATTTAAAAAAATTTCACTCTCCTAATTTAGTTTTAGAATTAAGATGGTAGGCGTATTAATTATACAAATGTCTAGTGGAACTCAGGGATATAAAGGTTGGGAACCCCGGGTTTAATTATTAAAAATCACGTAGATAAACGTATATGACGTGTAGTATTTCGTAGAAAATAAAACGTTGAGAACAATGTACAATTTCGGTTTGGAAGAGCATTTTTTATATTGGAATTTACGACTGATATTCGCCGTGTAGACTATTACGTCACGTGGGTGCGGTACACAGTACACACACACACACACACACACACACACACACACACACACACACACACACATATTTCTCCGCAACCGTGTGGTGGTCGTGAGGAGGGGTAGTATATAACGTGCGGTCGAGAGGGTGTCTCGTCGCACAGAGGGGTTTAAGAATAACCCATGAGCTCTGCAAAGTAATTGGACGCGCAAAATGGCAAGACTAGTTGTGTATACAAGCAGTATATTATATGCGGGCTGCCGAAGAGGAGCGCGATACGGAAATATACAACCAAGTTTCCGATGTGTGTGTAATTCGCAATCGGGTTTCGTCAGTATATAATATAATTACACAGTGGTTAGCGACCAAATTATATGGTATTATGTAGTTTGCGAATAATAATAATACGACCACGCGCGCCGCCGTCTGCCCGTACGTACACACAATGCCAACTGATTACGATGAAAACAAGCAATTCTACGCATAGGATCGGTATAGATCCCGAAGAAGTGGGTGGATTTCCGGTACGCAGAACTCGAGACCGAAAGACAACCCCCTTCGCCTCGTCACACCGTAGTCGTTACGTAAAAGAGCAGTAGAAGAAAATACCTACGAAAAACATCTGCACAAACACCAAAAACCATTATTGCACACGCAACCTGTGACCATTCTTGTTCGTACCAAACGTGAATTTTTTGGAAAAGCTTACTACTGAAAATGTTGAAAAATTATTAAAAATTTGCAGATCTTCCTCAAAAATCTATTTTACTCAACACTATGAATACAAGTACATTAAAATCAAAATATTTATAATATGTAAAACGAAACATCAAAATTCACAACACCTATTTTAAATTTTTAATAAAATTCCTGTGAAAATTCAAGATAAAGGTTAAAATGTTTATGATTCACACACCAAATTTCTAGTTAACAATTCATCTCGCAATTCATTAACATTAGGCGTCATTAATGTTTTCTCAATTTCTTAATTATCAATTTAAGATTGACTGGAACATACTTCATGTTCTTAAAATATAATGATATAGGTACAGTATATGTATACTATATGTATTCGAATAATATGAGTGATTTTATTATGTTATAGCAAGGAATTTTAATAAAACATCAAGTTTACGTACACCCACCACCATTACTCCATCCGAGAAGAAAACGAACTAAAATCCCTTTTAATATACGTTTGATTGTTTGTACTGATTCAAGGCCAGTAATCTGAGTACAGTTGGTATGAACACAACAAAATATAACAAAAAAAAAAAAAAAATATATGATGTTCGAGGGTCGAGGTAAAAAGTAATTAACTACCTGCAGAAAAAAAAACAGGTCATAGGAACAAAGGAAGATAGATACCACCATCTTGTTGTTAGTGGTGTATAAAACCATCCTGCCCTAGCGCTGCTGCTGACGTTGCCCACCAAAGTCTCTGCGCGAACGGGCATAAGTCGTAAGCAGTAGGGGTGGCGATAGTGGCAGTTAAGGTGGCGGCATAGTAGTATAGTGCTGCTGCTGCTGGCACGTTGTATAAAGTGGAGGGCTCGTCGTCGGGTTTATCGATTCCCAACTCTGGCGTGTGCGATGGTTATACCGGGCGGCGTCGGCGGGCGGGTGCGCGAGGGGTTTTCCGCCGTCACTCGTAACGAAAATTCGGTGATGGCCGGCGGTGTACGGAGCGCGCTCCGGGGCAGCAGCGGATCGTTATGTCGTTGTCGTCGACGTTGAAATACCCGACACAAAAGACGAGGGTGGTTGGCGTACCGGAGAGCATAAAAACCGGTAGCCGCGGGCGACACCGCCAAACGCCCTCGAGACTTCCGTCGATGACGTGGGTCTAGGATGCCACGGCGCATGGACGGGGGGTCACGACGACGTGATGGACGTCGAGAAAATCACTGGCGATCGATGATAATAATAATAATAGCAATACACACGTGCGTTAATTCATTACGAAAATAGATATTATACTATAATATATTATATTATAAGCACATGCTTTTTTAATTATAAATTCCTCGATATATACATATATATATATATATATATATATATATATATATATATATATAGATAGATAGATAGATATATACTATAATACTATGCACGTTTTAATATACTATAATATATAACATATATTGTTGTAGAGAAAGAATCCCGGGAAAAAATCAAAAAATTACTTACGAGAATGATATTGGTTATGTTGTGTTGGCAGAGAGGAAAACACCGCGGTAAAACACACATAACACGGGCGTCAACTTTATAATATTATCAAGTAGAAAAACACGTACGCACGAAAATACTCGCGGAGGGCCAGCAGCAGCTGTTTTTACCAGAGCCGGGTGGCTGCTGATGTCGCTGTTGCTGCTGGTCGATCGCGTCGCGTTCTGTTTCGTCCGCCGGCACACTACAGACTAACCGCACGGCAACGGCGGTGACGGTGGCGGCGGCGGCCGTTACGAAGGTTGCCACCGCCGCCACCACCACTTGCCGCCATTGCGTCGCTCTTGGTACCGAGCGACTCTACACGCAACGCGACCATCATCAGCGACCAGACGGTCCGCTGCGGCACAACGAAATACACGAACGAGCAGACATGCGGCGCGCACACACATACACACACGTACACACACGACGATCATATTCTCCGGTCCCACTCGAAAGTACTCGCACACACAAAAATAAGAGTCCCTACTTTTAGTGTGCACGTGGTAATATAAAAGAATCCCGCGCGGAGGGGGCGACCGTCTGGTCGCGTCTCGACACGTTCAACCGTCGTCGTATCTGGCCGCGCGTGCAGAGCGCACACGGTCGACGCGAGAAGAACACGGTTTTCTGATGGACTTCACGAAGACTGTTCAAAAGACGTTTCTCGTTGACACCCCAACATGTCGTCAGATTCTGGTAACGGACTTGCAACGTGCGATTTACACGGTTGGCAATTCGACGAAATATGAGCACATGGCAAATGACGACGCGTAAAGCTCGGATTGGGGTGTGATTTATGGGAAAATTCGACTAGTGGTATGCAAATAGTCACACTACAATATAATTATTTGTTATATAATTCACGTACAAAGACAAAAACGCGTAGCCTTGGTTTGAAAACGATTCGTCGGTGGTGGTGATAACGCCGAGTAATGGAAACATAAGACTTATTATTTACGGACTGCACGGAACAGAAATTCTGCTGTGCACGCGAACCCAATACCTACGAACGATCGTAGTGACGACGACGTCATCGTCGTTGTCGAAGAGGTATTTGCATAAATGCGCGCGAGGTGCGATGTGTGTCAAGGTGACACGACGGCGGCAACGTTGTTTGACAACGCAATAATATACGCGATGTCGCGATATATTCTCTAAGTACAGCTGCGGCAATATCATGTTCACCGACGGACGCGATACGTATCGTGTTATGATTAATACATAAAATGTATATGTGCGTATAAAATTATACGCATTAGAGTAGTACTTCGGAGAGGCCCTGCTGGCGAAGGGTGGCCAACGATGGACAACAACAACGACTGGCGGCAGCGGCTCGACGGGAACCGGTTCACCAGGCCTGTTGCGAAATCTACCCAGAAGAACGGCGATGTCATTATTATTATTATTATTATTATTATGTGGCAATAGCCCGCCGGTGCAGAAAAATATGCAGAAACAGCTGCGCGTTCAAAGGGAAAACAGGAAAAAAAAAACGCACGGCCGCCGCCGTCCCCGGGCCATGCGAACAACAACAAAAGGGTGTCTGCGGTGTTTCGTCTGCATTGCCGTATACGTCGTGCCGCAGCGGCCATATGGCGTTGGCGATAAAATTCTCTATAGCGAGCGCGCGTCTGGTCATCGTCACCGATACGTCCATACGCATTTAGAACGTCCGAGAGAGCGCCGCCGCAGTAAAGCCAAAGATAGCCCGACGACGGCGGGCATACGCGCGCGCGCACTTGTGCCACGCGGCGACGACGACGGGTTTGACATGGATTCGAACGACATTGGTTTGTCGGTGACGGCTATTAAGTAAGAACACGTCGCCGCACGTATTATTTGTATTATTATTATTATTATACATATTATGCGCGCCAATGCCGTGGGTACTATATGCACAAAGTTAAAATTTAAAATAAAATAAAAAAATGAAAAAAAAAAACAAGTTACGAGAAACACCGCCACGACTGTTAGTACGTATAAGTAATATTATAAACGAAACCGCGCGCGCGCGCATTGGCCGCGGCAACGATACGTCATGTACATGTACGTGTACGACACAACGCGACACATATTAAAACTACTCTGCTGCCGATGATATACGTGTTCAGTCATAATTACGACGTTCCGTCATTGGAATTATTATTATTTATTACTGTGTATCGTAAAAAAACACACACACTAGAACGCACGCAGCGGCAATTAGTAGAGTAATGTTGTAGATAATACGTATAATGCAAACTATAATGCAAACCGACGAAACGACGACTACGGTAAATACGACAGGGTTCACCATGGACTAAAATGATTGGCTTAAAGCTTTCGTGTTTAATTAATGATTGTTCAATACCGAGTTGAGGTGTAACTTTATACTCCGATTCGGTATAACATATTACATTTGGATGCAAACCAACAACAAGACGAAAAATTTCCAAACCGATAACGTCTCAGTAGAGTAACTGATATTCCGTCTGGGGCAATATTATCACCCCTACAATAAATAATTATTATGAATATTCCTTTCTACATTTCATTTGATTAACGGTTACTAAAAAATATGCCTATAAATTATAAAAAATAAATAAAAAGTCTAACACGTCATTTTTACGAATTGTTTGATGCAATAAGATAATAAATAAAAATCAAACTATATACAAATTAATTTCTACGATGTGGCCATATCCAAATGTAGCAGTAACGAATAAAAAATCATGTGTATAATAAAATCGATCCATCCTAGTTACTCGTATAATGAATTTAAATGACGTGTAGTTAGACTAGGACGGATTACGTACGTGAATATATCTTCAAACTCATTTATTACAAAAAATAAACCTAAAATATACCTCTGTGGTTTTGCATCACAAAGGTATATTTTTGATGTGCGAAGCTGAGCTGTCGATGAGCGAAATGAGCTGATTAAAGACTCAGTTAAATGACCCACGCGAAAATACTATTATTCCTAACCTATCCTTAACCTACATTTTATAAAAAAAACCGGACACATTTCGCACCAAGGGTATTCTTCGTTCTTCGAGTCACATACTCTTGGTGGGTGTGTAGAATTTTCAAGAAACAATAAATCATTTCTTCAATAATACGAATTCTTTATCAACGAAATATAAAGCACAATAGTCATAATTTAATTTTCAATTCACCGACCAAAAGTATCTGATCCGAGGAGCAAAGAATACCAGTAGTGCGATGTTTGCCCGGTTTCTTGTCTAAATTTAACTTATCTTTGCTGCACTTTACTTTACCTTACTTCACTATACTTTAGGCACTCAAATTGACTTCACATTACATTACTTATCTTTACTTTACTTTTTTTTGTCTGATAAATAAAGATAAAGAAAAAATAATAATGAAAAAAAGTAGTAGAAGAAAAAACGTTCAATTTTTTTTTTTACATTTTCAAAATTTTGTTGCACCAAAATATTTATTGTATTATTGTCTATTAATGATTAAATTTTCAGTAAGTTTGAATTAAAAAAGGATAGCTTCTGAGTCATTTTGAGTTGGTTTTCCAAAATTTTGAAAAAAATAGAGAATTTTGAAAAATGACCTCTCAAAAGTAACATCTAGAGGTAAATCCAGAAGTTGCTGGTGGAGACTTTTGGACAAGTATTTCCATACGGAAAAAAGCCGAACATACTTCTGACCTCGGGTGAGATATTCATGGTGGGTGTGTTAAATTTTTAAGAAACGATAAATCATTTTTTCAATAAAACGATTTTGAGCAGATCATAAGCTAATATACAATAATAATAATTTTCAATGTGTTTAACAATTGTTATTTTATGAAAGGATAGTCCATGTACAATTCATAATTTGTGTAATTGATCAAATTTGTATAAAAAGTTATCTGCGGAATAATAAGTACTAGTATTACCATGAGGTCGACATTTGACCAGAATATCAAAATAAATTCATTTTTGTATGATTGTATACCGGTCTTACATATTACGAGTATACTGATATACATGAACTGAATTTAAATATTGGACTAAAAATTATTTTGTTTCATACAACATTTACGAAAAACAAAAATTGATTTTTTATGTATTCCCTTACACTTGATCAATATTCCATAAATAATTTCAAACCGTACTTCGTATCATGGCTATTCTTTGCCCTCGGGTGAGATACTCTTAGCGGGTGTGTTGAATTTCAATAAAACGATTCTGAGCGGAGCTTAATCTAATATACCATAATAGTAATCACCAATATATTCAACAATTATTATTTAATAATAGAATAATCCATATAAAATTCATTGTTCGTGTAAATGATCAGATGTGAATGATAAGTTACATGCTTCATAATAAGACTAGTATCAACAAGTGGTAAAAATTTCACCAGAATAGCAAAATAAATTCATTATTGTGTGAATGTACACTAATATTACATATTATACTAATATACACACATTGAATTTAAATGTTGAGCTAAAAATTATTTTATTACATAAAACATTTACGAAAAACGAAAATTGATATATGCTTGAATACTTAGATTCCATAAATAATTTCATATTACAGTAAAATATAAACATCATAGTAA
Source organism: Stegophylla sp. TES_Ste_2020 (assembly GCA_025469315.1). Lineage (NCBI taxonomy): Eukaryota > Metazoa > Arthropoda > Insecta > Hemiptera > Aphididae > Stegophylla > Stegophylla sp. TES_Ste_2020. The sequence goes on from JAIPRM010001450.1 coordinate 21,779, forward strand.
AATAATATAACGGCTCTAATTATCGTAAACGTACATTAATTCGCTAAACATAATTATTGCTAATGTTTATAGTATCACCTCTGATCAGTCACGGTCGAAAAAGATGTAAACAATTTAGTTTACCGGGTTTTGTACAGTTTTTTGCTAATTTTTGGGAAGTTTTTCTTTGCGTATAGAAAAAGTATTGAGAAATTTAAAAAATGATCTCTCAAAAATACCATCTGGGTATAATTTTGGGTCTATAAAGTTACTAACCCAAACTTTTGGACAAGTATTTCTATACGAAAAAGTTTTACAAAATAAGAAAAAAGAAAATAAATAAATAAACATCATAGTAGAAATATGAGTTTCTTCGCTTCACTCAGAATCTAAAAACTAGTCTAAAAACTACATAATTCTATACTTATTATTACACAATGTTATCTTTTATTCGTCGTTATACGGGTAGTTTTTATACAAAGTGCAGCGAAACAATTGTAAAGTAACATATCTGCGATGAAGTAGACATTTGATATCAAAAATCTTATAATATTATACCATGATATCCTTTGGAACACAATAAAATCTTAAAAAAAAATCAACTGCTTCAGTATTTAACAGGAAGTTATACCCGCATGCGTATTACCAAACCGGCTAGAGCCCTGCACCGTATTTAAATGTACAACTTATTTCATTGGTCTATTTGAAAATTACGCAACAATATTTAATCACGTGTCATTTTATATCCATGTTTATATTATAATTGTAAATAATAATAATTATTGTTTTAAACGTTATTCGCTATCAATGTTAAATATATTCATAATCGTAAATATTTCAGATTTTAAATTCAGAACTGCAAATACGATAGTGAGGCTAAATCAAACAAATTAACATGTTGGCCGCCAAAAAATTGTTATCTTAATTCCACCAATTATCGGATTCACAATACGTTACCGCCGATTGTGAGAGCACGACTCGTCCGCTTGCCAACAGCTTTGCTTACACTCCACGAATCGAAAATATTCCTATACTTGTAACGCGCAGGGGTATTTCGGTTTGATCATCGTTAATTTCATAAACCTATTTAATATACCTCCAAGTGTGTATTCTAGTGCGAGATACGACTCGCCGACCATTCCGAAAATTAAAAATATTCCTCGATTTGCCATGCAACGTGGGGATATTTTGGGAATAATGCAAAATGAAAAAAAATATTTTTGAAAAAATGGTAATACCATAGAAAAATATAGAAGTAACACTCCGAGGTGATAACAATTTGTTTACAAAATTTCAGAGGCCCGGCTGGAAAGTTAGCAACCATTTCAGAGGCCCCTACCTTGAAGTTAAAAACGGTTTTTACCATTTTAATATGTTCATTAATATAATGTTTAGAGCCTCATTTATTCTTGATTATTAACAAAATTGTAATTTAAGGCGTTCAACTATTAATTTAAATTCACCTTAATTAAAATATGTACTTTGAAAAAAATACTCAAGTATTGAATTTGAAAAAAATGTAGTTTGTATCAAAACTAATGATAACGTGTAATATGATGTTAATAGCTGTTTATTTCAGTGCAGAACTGTATCCATTCAGTTTATTTCCTGGTTCAAGGTCATCGAAAAATTTAACACAGGAAAATAGGCAATATCATACTCCTGATAATACGCTATCCACATTTAATGCCATTTTCCTCCTAATAATATAGTATTATTACACAACGGAAAATCAAAATCATGGTCAATATTTTTATTTTAAAATGCGTGCCATCGCGTGCATCAATATGCATTTTGTGTCCCGCCCAGACTTCAGAAAATGTCTTTTATCTTAACGTATAATTTACATATAACTTTAGTTAACCATATATGCAGTTTCAAAATAATGACTAATGTGATTGTTTTATTATGTGTGTGTACATATATATAATATGAGCCTATAGTTGTTAAGAATGATTGTTAAAGCTCTTGTTAGTAAAAATAAAAATGATTATTATTAACTATCTATAATAGAAAATAAGTATGTATAATTGTATAAATACAGATAATTATTGATTATAAATAATAAAAATAAATTTTTCTCTTTAATTAGTCCGAATAGATAAACATGAGTATATTGATCATTGTGTATATCATAATTACTGATAAGAATGACTAAACAACAAAAAAATGATAAAACAATTGATCTGTTTAAGTCTGGTCATAAGTACATATTAAAAATAACTAAAAAGTTACACTCAAGATCATCAATATCTATCACCACCATGAAAAGAAAGCAGAACATACTTCGCACTACGGATATTTTTCGCTTCTCGAGTTAAATACTCTTGATAGGTGTGTAAAATTTTAAAGAAAAGAAAAATCATTTATTCATTAAGACGATTCTAAACAAAGGAAGTTAATAATATAAAGAACTATAATAGTCGTCATTTTCAACACACCTACCAAGAGTATCTGGATCCGAAGAGCGAAGAATATCCGTAGCGTGTAGTATGTCTGGCTTTCTTGCATAAAACTTAAATTACTTTATTTTATGTTTTATTTTTTTATTTTCTTTTTGTAGGAAAAAATAATAAATAAAGAATAAAAGTGTTGAATAAATGTCCAAAATTTTTTTTTAATTTTCTCGCGCCAAAATGATTTTATATTATTGTCTATCAATGTTTAAATTTTCATAAAATCTGGATCAAAAAATGATGGTTTCCGAGTATTTTTTGTCAAGTTTTTCCTCCAAAAAAATTGAAGAATTAAGAAATTAAAAAAAGAACTCTTTAAAGTACCAACTAGAGGCAAATCCGGTCTCAAAATGTTGTTATTTTTGGATAAGTATTTCTATACAAAAAAGTGTTCGAATAAAAAAAAAAACACTAGCTTCTTCACTTTGTTCAGAATCTAAACATAAATCACAGTACTTATTAAAATACTAACAAATATTCATGAAAATGTAGATATTTGAGTGCTTTTTTTTTTACCAATTTTAAACCAATCCGGATTCCAATAATACGGCAAAGACAGCTCGCAAAACGTTGAATTTACAAAGACAAAATTAATATGTGTCAATGACATTTTCACACACCAATCACAAATAAAAAAATTGTAAGTTAAATCGAAGCAATTTTCGTGCCTCATTATTTTGATATGGGGTTTTCTTCTACATTACGTGAATCACCAGAATTAATTGAATATTTTCACAAATATATATAATATATATAGGTACCTATATATATATACCTATATACAAATATATATAGGTACATAAGAGCTAAAACATAATATTATATACACTATCTGCACATTGTTTTACGTGTCAGTTACACCACCATCAATTGTAATGAATAAAATAAACAGACAACACAATAAAAAAAAATAGTTATCGGCGCCTTTTGAGATCTTTGTCAAACTCTTACAAGACCTATCGTATTATAATAAAAAATATCTTTTAGTCTAAGTAATGATACTATGGTCTACGAAATAGCACACACAAAACCAAAATAGATTTTTCACAAATTTTATACCTAGTATATCAAATATGTTTTTAATGATCTAGTGTGCAATGATTAAATAATAAATAATACTATGATGTTTAATCATTATCCATAAATCTTAACTTTATCAACCAGTCGTAATCGATATTTCTCACATAAAATTTTTTTAATGTAATAATAATTGTGAAATAAAATAAGTGATAAATCCGACTGAAATAAGATGGAATCATAAAAAAAAAGTTTAATGGTACACTCAACAGTAAACTTCATCAATGAGTAATAAACAGTTTTTGATAAAAATTGTGCACAATGAATATATTAGCATTTTTGTACCGTATAACTATATATATATATATATATATATAATGTCCGTAATATTCATAAGATATGTTTTATGTTCTTTTTATCTCGATTTGGCACTTATATACATTTCTCGTTGAATTTGTAACAGTAAATGCCGCTGTTCGAAAATTATTGCCAAACTGTAAAAGTTATGAAAGTAGAAAATATTTTGTCAAATTAATACTCCGCCATAATAGTGTTAGGAACCCCTGCATACTGGTTAATAAGTATGCATTTGTATTACTTATGTAGTTCTATATAGGTACATTTATTTATGTAAAATATGTAAGAATTATTCGTCAGTGAGGCTGAGCAACAGGGAATTTGCTGACACATTTCCTTTTAGCTCACGGTTAGCTGGGATCTCGACTGTGTTGGTATAGTTATAGCTTTAGAGTCATTATATTGTGTCTATTACACATACTCATTTACCTATATAATTTACTGAGTACCTTTTTTATTTTAATAAAGTAACTTTTGAGAATAAAATCGTGTTCTTTTGCCACTATCCATTAAACCAGACAATAATAAAAACTAAAATCATATTCCGGTACGCACACAGCATTTGTATACCACCGCTGTCACCAGTTGTATGATCAGGTAGCAGCGGTAGGATCCAGATGTTGTGTGCATACGACACTAGTATTATTATTGTCTGGTTTAACAATTAACGGATAGTACTTGTGGCGAAAGAAAAAAATTGTATTCTCAAAAGTTACTTTATTAAAATTAAAAGATACTCTGTAAATTATATACTTAAATGAAGTTCGGTAATAGACACAATATAATGACACTAAAGCTATACCTAACACTACTGACTCATCAGTGGAGACCCGAGTGCAAACCGTGAGCTAGAAGGAAATGTGTCAACACATTCCCTGTTGTTTGGTCTTAAACTGACGGCTGATTCTTAGAATTTTACTTATAGAAATGTACTTAGAACTACATAAGTAATACATAATGTACACTTATTATATAGTGTGCAAAAGTTCCTAATAATAGCTAGCAAGTAGATCACCAAAAAAGTGAGCATCATTTTCAGAATTGAATTAATTAACAATACTTCATAAATAGAGGGAATAGGTACAAGATGGCACTATAGAAGATCAATACATAAAAATGACCTGAAGAAGTCACACACGATGCTGACTTTAATATTACAAGTTGAAAACATTATACAGGTTCGACACAGTCAGAATTTTTTTAAGTTCAAGAAGTTCTTAGGAAAATATTCACTACGTCGTCGCCGGCACTATGATTTAAAAACGGATTCATACGTTAATTAGATAATTATATACCACGCCGTTTCGGGTTCAACGACAAGTTCATAATGTATTTTTAAGCACATGTAATCAGTAGCGTAAATTTGGTGCGATAACTGGTGGGAGGGGGGCTAATTTTTTACTCAATAATTTTGTACCAAAGCCCGCTCACAATTATTCATTTTCATTATAATTTGTTATTATTTATAACGTTGAAGTATTCATTATACTAAAATTTTTCTAAAAAAAAAAAAAAATTACAAATTTATCAAAATACCTGACTCTACACTACTTTATTTTAATTTACTTTACTTTTTTATTCATTAAATGAAGAGAAAATAAAAACATGACAATTTTCCAGAAAATAAAAAAATTTCGATGTGAAAAAAAGTGTTTTTTCACATTTTCAAAATTCTCTAGTGTCAAAATATTTCTCATTTTATCAATATATGTTTAAATTTTCACAAAAATTGCATTAAAAAGAGATAGTTTCCGAGTCATTTTTGTCAAATTTCAGGAAGTCTAATCCCAAATTTGGAGAAAAAAATTGAAAATTTCGAAAAATGGCAAACTAAAGTATCATCTAGAACAAAAGTCGGCAACTTTTTCGTAGAAAAGAGCCATTTTTTTAAAAAAATTACAAAACCATGATATTTAAGGAGCCACATTTATGTGAACAACCTTTTTTTTTAGTCTTTAATATTTTCTATACATGTCATTAATTACGTCAATAGTGGGTTATAAGGTATTTTATTAGGTAAAATTATAAACTACGAATTCTAAAGAAAAGGGATAATTTCAAAATTAAAATTGTAGACATAAAGAAAAATCTTGAAGTTCATACGTATTCTAAAGAGCTGCAAATTCAATTATAAAGAGCCACTTGCAGCTCTGAAGCCACGAGTTACCAACAACTGATCTAGAGGCAAATCCGGTTTAAAAAAGCTGGTCATAACTATTAGACAAGTATTTCCATACGAAAAAATGTTTATAGAAAAAAAAATAATAATAAACATCATTGAAAAATAACTAGTTTTTTCGTTTCGATAAGAATTTAAAAGTACTTCACTAGTACTTAAAGACTTATAAAACATATTATTTTTTTTCAAAATTTCCAACTTGGAATAGAATATAATTTAAATATTCATGAAAAACACATAACACAGTGTGTAATCCAATATTTATGACTACCTAATTAATAAATATATTATCATATCCGAAAATCCATATAACTTAGAACACAATCTCTGTATATTAATGTTCATGATCATCCCAAGTTACCTGGTAATAATTCTAAAGTTTGTAAAATTATTTTATAAATTTTGTTTTTAGCGATAAATATTTTTTTAACGCATTTTAAAGTTCAAGGTTATTTATTTAATCAGCTGACATATTTAAATGCTGTGTCTGTGTAAGAAGCTGAACCAAATGGATCCGATAAAGCTAGTTCATCAAAGTAAGTGGTCAGAACACCTTTTCTTTTAATTTAAAAGTGTCATATACCTTTTTTTACATATTTGATAAATAAAGTACTGTACTTTATAGGTAATCGATTGAAATCAAGAAAATAAAAATAAAGTATAGACAAGAAAGTCGGATTTACTTCGCACCACGAATATTCTTCGCTCCTCGGGTCAAATACTCTTAATGGATGTGTAGAATTTTAAAAATACACGATAAATCATTTCTTCAATAAGATAATTTTCTGAATGAAGGAAGTTAATAACATGAAGAATAATAATAATTCTAACCCGAAGAGCAAAGAATATCCGTAGTGCGAAGTATGTCTGGCTTTCTTATCTATACTTGACTTTATTTTACTTTTTTTTTTTTATTTAATAAATACAAAAAAATAAAAAAATAGTTAGTGAGAAAAAAGCCCAACATTTTTAAAATTTTCTAGCACCAAAATGTTTCTCATATTATTAAAAGTTTCCGAGACTTTTATGTCAAATTTTGGGAAGTTTTTTCTCAAAGAAAAAAAAATTAAGAATTGAGAAATTCAAAAAATGACCTCTTTAAAGTACCAACTAGAGGCGAATCTGGTTTCAAGAAGTTGTTGATCAAGACTTTTGGACTAGTATTTCTGTACAAAGAAAGTGTTCATAGAAAAAAATAAAAATCAGTGTAAAAACACTAGCTTTTTCTCTTTGTTCAGAATCTAAAAATACACTTCCAGTCTTAAAGTGTTTTCCCACATACTTTGAAATTAAATTATTTTAATTTTAATAAAATATTAACACATCAGAAACGGACAATGGTAGAAACGTAAACAACGTTCAGCAAAATGATGAGAAAATAACGAATTACGATAATCTGAGGTCGTCGATATCAAACTATATTCAACTGACTGTAGTAGTGGCCCCAGAAAAATTGCGCGAAATGAAATATTATTATATACATATTTATATTTTTTTTAGTTTAGTACAGAGGTTCCCAAACTTTTTATGGTACGACCCATTCCGGGAATTGTTTTAAATTTCGGCGACCCACAATAATAATCGAATGTCTTTTTTCTCTTTTTTGCTATTTTGCTTGTCAAGTGACAAAAATAAAAAAAAAAACATTGAACAAAAAAAAACATTTTTTATTACAATTTTTATAATTTGTAAATAACTCTAATTATTCATTAAAATATGTAATTAATATTTAAAATTATATAGAAATACGTGTAACAAATGAATATAACAAAAAAAAAAAAAAATTGTATGTATAAAAAGTTAGACATACTTTGCCCCATGGAGATTTTTCGCTTGAAAAAAATTAATTTTTTCACAAATATTTTTCAAATTTCAATATTTATATTTCCATAAAGTTTTAATTTATTTTCGTCAAATTAAAGGTAGCTTTTCTAAAATTTTGCAAAAGTATTGAGAATTTTAAATAAATTGACTACCCTAAAATGCCATCTAAACGCAAATTTTTATTAAAAAAGTTGCTGGTCGAAACTTTAGGAAAATATTTCTATATGAAAAAGTGTTCAAAGAAAAAAATAAACACTATTGGAAAAAAACTCGCTTCTTCACTCCGCTTAGAATCTAAAATTTACAATGCGACCCACAAAAAATGTAATCGCAACCCTAAGTTTGGGAACCTCTGGTTTAGTACTTGTTTTAATTTGCAATCCAATTACGTTTTAATTGGAAATTACTATACTTTTATAATTGTGATCACTTGTTATATTTGAAGGGTATAATTTTTCTATTTGTACATTTTGAGGGACTTAAACCCCCAAGCCTCCTCCCCAATTTCCGCCTTTGTATGTACTTACGGCGAAAAGGAAAACTAATTACACTACATTTTTATACTCACTAACGAGTCTCCGCGCCATCTCGATGTACGACATTTTTCTACAGTTATTAACTTATTATTTTTTACGCAGACGCGATGTATGACTATGCTAAATCATAAAATTTGTTAACTGCTGTGAAAATACTTAAATAACGTAAAACAAAGCAACACAATTTGTCGTCAGATGATTACAAAATAAAATTATATTATATAGGTGTACTCTGGACGATATCACACGCTCTGGACATTGTTCATGTAATATTTGATGAAAAAAACAATTTTTTTGAAATTAACAAACAATATTTTTCAGACTATTTTATTTGACTTAGTTTAATAGTAATAAGAATTCTCAGACTTTGAATTATCAAAAATTTAAATATTGTTTTATTCTTACTGCCGACACCGCGTTTAAGATATTTTATTAGTTCTGTTAGATATTGGACTTTACATTTTAAACATCAACACATATTATCATTTAATATTTGTATAAATTTAAATTTAAATTTTAAATTGTTCGCATTCTTAAATTGATTTCCTAAAATGTATTTATAAAATGACAATTGGCAATAATATTATGAAATACGACGTGCGAAATAATCTTCGGATATTTTTATTTATTGAGGCAAATTCCAATACCAATTTTGTGAACAATACATTTATTTTATGATGCAGCCGTAATGCTATTTTTTTTTTTTTTTAGGCTGTGTTTTAAATAAACTTTATAAAGCGACAAACAATACTCAATAGCCGACGAACAAAATCAATAATCACCAATCAGCTCGTGATTTAAAAATTAAATGTTTCCAAAAACAAAATGAATATTATCAATGATTAGACCATTTTTTGTTTGGAGCCAAATATCAAAAAATATAATTAATGTAAATAATATATTATAATAAACTATTTTCAAGAATTATTTTTTTTCTTTAATGGGGTAGTTAAAAATTTTAAAGAATTTAGGGTATTATGGACATTTATTAATAATTATCATTGACCATAAATCATAATAGGTATCTACTAAAACATTTTTTCATTCCAATACATATTTTTTGGTTGATAGGAACTATAATAGTCATAATACACCCGAATAAAAATTTAAAATAATGATGTGTATTTACCTATAGAAATATTACCAACGTTTTACCCGACTTATGTTATTTTGTAAAATATAAAATATTTCCTAAACATACGAAAAGCAATTGTTGATGTCGAAAAATTTGTGACATCTTTTGATCAGTTTGATACGTAATATGAATGTTCAGATTCATAGTCAATACAACTGTCTTTTATTTATTACTTATTTATATCAATACACTAAAAAATGTGCTATAAGAATAGTGATTATATTTTGGTCATTGATGTTGAGACAATAGGTGTTATGATAATAGGTACATATTTGATTTTTACCGGTAAATTATTTATATTTAAGTTTTTAACATTTTAACCATACTACTATTACTACTATACACTACCCATACTACTTCAATCAATCTAACACAATAATTTATTTTTATTTTTGCAGTAGTTTGGTTTTTTGTTGGTAGATAGTATCGATTACTGTGGTAATATTACTTTTTATTCAGTGTAATTCGTTAACGCATGTTCTTAATATTTCACCCGAAAACTGACAACTTACTTAGGTATAACAAAAAATTAAATATTTCGTTGAAGATAATTTCTTGATAAATATGAAGAGTAAACAAACAATTTTCGCTTTTATTTTCTCAAGTAGGTAGGTACTTGAACTTTTCACGAATAAATAAATATGTCAAATTAAGGATTAATACGTAATAGGTATACGTTGAGTTATTATCGTATTATACAGTTATTATACAGTATTATCGATCAGAAATGTTTAATAGAAAATTCAATTTTAAAACTCACGAATATTATAAATTACTTGGGTACCCGTCTGTATAAAACTATCTTTATAGAAGACGTCAATGCTCGAAAATCGATTTATGACGAAAATAAATTTACGTTATTTTAAGTACACGAATCTATATCATCCATCTATAAATCTATATTGTATGGTATATAACGTAGGTCATATAGGATGTAGGCCATCGGACAAGAAGAAATGTGTTATTATGTAAGAAAAATAGCAGCTCATTTGATAATCTGAAACAAGACGGCATAATACATAAAATATACACAAATTATTATTCCATCTATATCGTATATTATTTTCATTCGTGTGCCTATAATTTATATTCTGAGTATATATTATATTCTTGAGCGTTGCAGTCAACTCGAACTAAATTGCCTGCAACATACACTGTCGTGTCACGCAAATATACGAGTATATAAGACTGACATCATTATTCACGATCAATATGTGCAATGTGCATAAAACATAATCATACACGTATAATAATAGATAGGGACGATAAGGGTAGAAACTCAATTCCTCGATGACATTGCGGAAAATATGTGATAAAAATTGTACCTCGGAATGGATTTTAATCGTTCGGAAATTATCGTTTTGGAAATATTTTTACTCGGAATCTTTACTGGATCGTCTTCGTTGAACGCGATGTTCTTAGCAGAAATACTCAGAATGGTACTTAATCAATACAGATGCACGGCGCTTAGTAAATATTTTCTCTATCGGTCACATAAATAAGAAAAAGGCGAATCTTATACATCACAATTCCATTATAGTCCCATTATCCATCTCCATTACAACCGCGTTCGCGTGTACATATTGACTGAGAATGTTGTGTAGGTCATGCGGGCGCACATATTATGTACGTTATAATAACAAAAATAAATTGCCATTTATATATTTGATAAATGTATGATGTTACACTACGAAAAAGAAAACACAACTAGTATAGACATCATATTGCCATAATTATAGTTAAATATTAAATCGACAGAAAAATATTAATCGGGTATATGTTATAAAATTTAACGAATTCGTTTAATTTATTGGCATAGAAATAAAAAATACAGAAATGGAGAGTTTTTAATTTTTCGAATACGTTATAATTTACTTTTAAAAACCGAATTTATCTTATAACAATAAATTAACGTTTATAATGAGATACATTTTTGCTAGATTGACTAGATAAATATAACTATTATTTAAAAACTTCGTACAGTTTAGTATTAGAAAGACCATTATATTTGGCTAATTTATAGAGCTCGCTTGTTGTCAAATAATAAGCAATTACATTATAAAATATAATTAACGTACGCATATTTATCAATGTAACATACATTATTATGAATAATACACATTATAATATATTAAACTAAAATATTCACAAACAACTAAGTATACATATATTTTATTCAAAAAGTAAATTGTATTTACAGGTTTACAAATTCGCTATTTTATAACTAGACGAACGTGCATGTCACATACAATATTATTACGTCGCCATTGTCGTAATTTCGTAAAAAAAAAAATATATATATATATATAAGAAATTTAATTTTCTTAAGAAAGCTTTCCCCGGGTGCAGCACACATTTGGAATATTACTAACCTAACTATAATATATAATACTTACGTAAATGGGCAAAATAATAACTCGGTGCTAAACGCGATAAAAACAACGATAAAAGTCAAATGAACATAATAGAATTTGAATTTTAAATCGCATCGTTTTATGAGTAAATGCGATTGCAAACTTCGCACGTTTACCCTTGTCGGCATTTGGCAACAAAATGAACACTGTCCGAGGATGTCCACTAGTAGAAATAATCGGTTAAAAGTGAACGGAATTAATTTTAATAAGCAGTTGGTAGTTGCCTTCCTAGTTCTTAAAATATCTGCAAGGCGAATACAATTAACTTAATTTCACTTGTGAACTGTATACACTGTATCTAACAAATTAATTACATAAAATGCCAACACTTTAATTCAGAGCGGAATTACCATGAGGGAAGGTATCCTCCCCGACACTTCCTTATACACACAAACGCATTTTTATCAACCTCATTAATATCCCAAAACATTGTTACAAAAGAACAAGTCGTTAAAACACCACAGCGCTAGGCATACTATTAATTCATAATGAATGAAAAAAATAATATGAACCTTCGTACATAATTGAATTAATAATAAGTATGTACCTTGAAACGCAGATACCTTTATTATGTTAATATTATGTACACGAATGTTTACACACGACGTCTAGAAAACGATGTAATATGTTAAAATAGCACAACATTATCAGCCTTTTTGGACATCCTGTATAAACACAATGTATTTTATGACGGTAGTATTAAAAATTCTGAAAGCCACTATCACCACACAGTGAAATATAACACACCGCGTCAGACAGACATAATATTATACACACACACACACACACACACACACACACACACACAAACACGCGCGCGCGCATTATATTATACACATATTATATAAGAAGAACAATGTTGATGAATCCAACGGATCAAAGTCAAAAGATAAAATACTGATTTCCGATCGTGGCCTCTGACATCACAGCATAATAGCGTGGTTTCTGGGCATTTCATAAACATATATAATATAATATATTTATGAGACCAAATCCATATTCCCCCCAGCCTCGTCTTAAGATTGCCCGACTAAATAATTAAACTCATAATAGCCATATAGTATCATATAATTAATAACGATTAAAAACTTTGTGATGAATACGGCTATTTATTACTTCACGATAATAGCGTAATGTAATGGCCTACCCGAGTCCTAAAGGCCATTGCGATAACGAACAATTATCATCAACTATTTTAAATTATATTTTTAACTATTTTAAAACTGCTTTAATGAAAATGCAACAGTATTATTTTTCTCGAGGTGACACCGAATTATTAAAAGGACCCCACGCACTCGCAAGTTCTACACATAACGTGGCAAATATCACATTCTTACTACAATTTGGTTATCATTAATATTTGAGTTAATTTACCAATTATCAAAATGTATAGAGGAGAATATAATCTGCGCTTGACCATTGAGTTTTTTTTATAATTTAAATTTATAACCAATTAAACGAATTGAGTAAAAATTAATTATTTAACTACTTGTACGCAACTCGTTTTAAAATATGAAAAAACATTTTCTCTCTCTGGTAAAATTCATATTCTGATCTGTATTATTGTTCATTGGATAATTTAAAGAAATTTACTATAACCAAACTGTAGTAAGATTGCGGTCCGTAGATTTACCGAGTTGTGCGTGTGAGACAATAAACGTGGTTGTGATGTCATTACGTATACTAGTGAGTAGCGAGTATTGACGCCACAAACACACACAACAAATACGAGTCGGTACCGCATCACATACAATATGTAATTAATATTTAATGAAAAATACCAATAAGACGACGTCGGTTTTCTCCCACAACAATCGTCTCGTTTACATAAAAAATAATTTTAACGATGATTAGCGTTTGATCAAAATACACTGTCAGGCGTTTACTACGAATCAAACAAACAATTCGATCAATAACAACAACAACACTTATCGCATTTAACGTGAATAACTTTTACGATCTCTGTGAAATGAATTGTCGTCAACGTTTTACGCGACATGAGCGCGTGGTCCAGTCGTGGAAATCCACGCGCGCGCTGCACGACAACGACGGCAAGCGAACAAGGTTTCACGGAGAGGCGCGACCATATCGGTCCTATTATATTGTTATTGCTTATTATAAAATCATTATTGTGTAACGTCGAGCACCCAGACCATAATAACACTATGTACTGTGGTCGGTACGTCGTAAAGTGTGTCCGTCGAGTCGTTGGCAATGGCGTATATAGGATTTAAAATTTCGGAGGGGATTATAAAATAAGAATAGGTTGCCTAATTAATATTACGAATCAAGCTCTGGCCACACGACGCGTTTTTCCCGCACGGAAAATAATGAATGCGAAAATTCAGCAACAGCCGTGTTCGACCACACGACGCGGAATTACCGGATAGGGATACGACATTTATTTATATGTATTATATATATATTATATATTATTTATTTTATATGTAAAGAAAAAATGAAAATAATAATTTAATATTTTTTACAATATAAAAATTTAATATTAATGTTATTTACCTTTTTCATCTTTTTCAGAGTCAGGCGCGGATTCAGAGGGGGTGGTAGGAGCGGCCGCCCCCTCCGTTGGTCTTATTAAAATGTTTTCATTGAATTTCTTGTAAACTTTATTGCAATATTTTATGTTATCCAATGTTTATGTATTATTGTATTCAAAGTCACAAATCTATGGAAGCGTAGTAGTGCCATATAAAGTTACCAATTTTGACACTACAATTCGAAATTTTAACTTCCCAAAATTTTTTATTTAGCCGCTTCAAATTTCAAGCTTTGTTAATTGATAATTCATAAGAAACCAAATGGAATAAGAAGTCAAGTAACCAAGTCGATTTCGCAACTTTAAATTTTCAACTTATCGATTTTATTATTTGGACTTGGCCACTCAAAATGTCGAGTTCAGTTTATTGATAATTCGTGATATCCATATGCGAATAAAAAATAGCCATGTTAAAATTTCAAGTAGCGAAATCAAAATTTAAATTTGCAAGTTCGGAATTTCAAGTTGCAAAGTCAACATTTTGAGTCACAAAGTTAAAATTTTTAGTTGCGAAGTCAAAATGTTTTTTTTTTTTTTTTATGTGGCATTTCTACGCTTCTATAAATATACACCTATCTATGTTTATTACTTATCAGTTCATTGCTATATAATAGTACAATTTGTATGGACTGTCGATACTTCCGCCCCTCCCATTAATATATACTGGATCCGCGCCTGTTCCGAGGGTGACAGCTGATTCCAATTAACATACATCATTTCAGCGACGGAATTCTAAGATACAGCTTTTAAATGTTTGTCACTGTATTCTTTTGACCCGATATCCCATAAACAAGCTTTCGATTCTATTTCTATGATCATTTTTTCGTAGTCAAACATGTTTTTTGAACTTTAAAAAAAATTAAATTAAATAAAATTAACCAGTACCGCACGAGGAAAACGGATCGTGTGGTCTGCCTTGAAATAATGTAAATTTCAATTGTGTGCGGTTATTTCGATACGGAATCACCGCACACCATGTTGTAGCAGGCCGCGGGAATTTCTGATGGTACCGCGTCGTACGGACCGTTGTATTTATAACAGTGCGTTTTCGTTTTGAACCCAGCCGCATGTGGAACATAGACATATAATAGATAGACCGCGCACTATACTCATTTTTGGATAGCACTATGATGCCATCATAATATGTGGGAGAGAGACAAACTCATAGGTGACATTTTCAAGGACTTTATAAACAATTTGTTTAATAGTCTTTGGGTTTATAAATATTTATTGATTAGATATTAGAAAATAATGATAAACAACGATGTAGAGAAGATATCTTCTCTACATCGTGTGATAAACAAAGTCAATACCATAGACATATAATAGTTCTATTAGTATATAATTAATAATATAATAATAGTCTATTATTATATGTCTATGATACAAATCATGAACTAAGATATGTTTATATACAAATATTTTGTTTATTAAACTATAACAATTTTGAATTTTTATTTAACATTGAATTCTTCTTATCATTACATTATACTTATATTGATGTTTGAATAATATTAATTTTGTATAATAGTTCCTAATTTTTACATCTATTTCATTTGTGCTCAAATTTATATGGTGTAAACGAAGTGTAATATAAAAAATTAATTTAATATGTAAAAAATGTAAAATAATGATTGGAATGAATCTTATCAGTTTTCCTATCTCAATTATTACCAGGGAGTGTTATAAAATTGCTTATAACCTCATTGAAAAAGTCAACTAAGAGGTTGTCTCTCTCGCACATATGTATGTT
>JAIPRM010001451.1:0-24867 GCA_025469315.1 Stegophylla sp. TES_Ste_2020
AAGCACAATAAAATAATTTAGTTACAACTGTATAAACATAATAATAAATAAACAATCTAATGGTCATGTGGCTCAAAACAATTTCATCATGTTTCCAAATGAATTTCCACATATGACAGTATCAATAATTGAATACAAATAAATATTTGAACATAAGTTTAAATAAAATAAAATGTGCAATACTAATGAATATATGAGTATTCATTATTAATTATGAAAATTAAGTGACTAAGACATTAAACTGTTTTAGTTTTATAAACAACTTGTAAAGGTTATTTTTCCAAAATTTGGAACCTATGCGACTTATATAAAATAAAAGTCCTTTGAAATAATTCAACGCTACAATAGACAATTGTGATAATATAAATAATAATGGAATAGAATAATATGTGATTTGCTACATTTGCAAGTTGCAACTAAATATAATAATTATCATAATTATATAACTTTTATCATAAAACCAAACAGTGTTAGACTATGAACAAGAATAAATTATTTACCACACCATTTTGGAAAATTGTGGATTGGCAGCATTGTAGCAAAAATTCGATATGTGATTACGACGGTCGCCATTTTCGGAAAAGTGCACCCTACCCGGTGGTATCACCTTATCTGTGATAAGAATATGGTTATCTACTATCTACAAGGTAACCGGCATTATTATAATATCAAGTTCTCGGAAAAATTGTCACTATGATCATGATCGTCGGCTGTACTATGAAAACAAACATGGCGGCCATTTTTGTGTTCATACTTTAATATTATAGTTTATATATACAATAATAGCAATAATAGGTACGTGATTATAGAATGATGGTATAGCAATCAATCATTATATTATTTCGTTTTGTAGTGGTCTTATAAACCGACTCGAGTCTTAATTCATTATTAGTACTACCGAAATCATCAAGCTGTCGACCAACGCGGTAACTGAAATGGCGTTGAGCACTAGCCAACCAGTACAAAATAATGTTCAATCATCCCCCGGCACTGGGTGGCCTAGGCGCACAGCACCAGTGAAGTCATCAACGTGCCCGTCGTTAAATAGACATATTAATTTGTAAGTATACTATTTCGAAGTTAAAATATCAATTTCACTTTATCTTGTAGTGGTGAATTTTCCTGAAATAATGGCGTTGCTCAAGTGTAATAGTACGTAAATGTTTAATACCTACACCTTCAGTTACTACCTCCTAATGGACTAATATAGAGGCGGCAAAAAAAAAAGTGGTATGTTAGATCATGGCAGATTAGCATGGGAAAGACTTTGGATGGTACCAAAAAGACTACCATGACCACTCAGTTATACATTTTACTGAAATGAAAAATATTTTGGCTTTTGAACGATGAATGTTTTTTGCATGCCTCTTAGATACTATGATTATTGGTATTAAAGCTCATTTAATAATTTTTTTCATCCCCTCATTAGATTAGGCATGTCTTATATTTTGTGCTTTAGAACAGTTACTTTTTACAATATTTATAAAAATGGAAAAGCCATGGGAACTTTTGGCATGAGTGGTAAAATATGTTAATAACTATATTTTCAATGTACTTACCATTGATTCTATTTATTTATTTATAAAACCAAAAAATGATGATATTAGAAATTTGATATCTTCACTTATTTTCAACATATTAGTGTTAAAATACTGTTAAAATACAATAATTTATTGTGTTCAGAAAAATAATTATACCTAGTATGGACAGAGAATAAAAAATGTCATTACCTAAATTGTGTCTTATTTTGACACATTAATCAAATTGCATTTGCCATTCCTAACTGGTAACTAAATAAGTCTTAATAATTTAATTAAAGATAGGTAAAGCATTTTCCTATTTTTCTCAAAATTTAGTTTTTAGACAACACCTTCGAGTGTGTTAATGTTTAACTCACTGGAAGGTGTTGTCTAAATATGCCCATCTCAATGTCTGTAACGGGCATATTGGATTCGTGAAATCCTGAATTCATAAATCATCCAACTCAATTTTGAAATGAATTGTCAATAATTATTTATCACTTAAAAAAACAAATCTATAAATCCTGATAATTCAACATAGTTAATTGATTAAAAATTAATTAATCAATAAATTCTTTATAAAATGTTACTTGAGTGCTACCACTTCTGTAACCGATACTACTGCATTTAGATTCTTGAAAAATTAACTTTGTTGTCTATTATAAAAAGTTTTGAAAACTGTTTATCAGAAACATTTTAATATTTGGACAAGATAACTTACAATTCAATTGAAAGAACAAGTTCCTTTGACAATTATTTTTATTTCAGGTATCCGCTTTCAAATTATAAATTTGGTACAAAAGAACCTTTATTCGAAAAAGATCCATCTGTACCAGCTAGATTTCAACGAATGCGTGATGAATTTGAAAAAATTGGTATGCGGCGTAGTGTTGAGGGCGTTTTAATCGTTCATAAACATGGATTGCCACATGTGTTATTGTTGCAATTAGGCACAACATTTTTCAAATTGTAAGATTATTTAAATTTAATTTTTATTAGTAACAGTGTAAAATCATATAAACTGAAAATTACCCAAGGATGAAATTATTTTAAGTTTTATTCTATAAAGTTCATTTTTTTATCAGCATCATATATTTTCACTGTACAGAGTTTCATTATTTATACATATTTTCCTTCTAATGATTTAATCTGATCAAAAAAAATTTCAGGCCAGGAGGAGAACTAAACCCGGCAGAAGATGAAGTTGAAGGACTCAAAAGATTACTAACTGAAGTAACTAATATATTATTTTAAAGCAAAATATAAAGAGTGTTTCAATAAGGGTTCTAAATTTTTAAATGTAAAATAAAATCAAGTTGTGTTTGAAATATCTATTCAATTATATTTTATTTCAAGAATGTTTTGCAGTATTAAGTTTGGAATATTACATTGTTCTTATACCTGCCGCGCCTTTGCTTGTATATAACTTGACAGAAAATTTAATTTTCGATAACTTGTTGCATATATCTGGCCAAATTTGCTGGATAGTGCATTATGTTTACTTTAAGGACATCAATTGTTTGTAATGTATTTATGTGGGCCTGCGATGTAAGGTAGCCCCAAAAGAAACAATCTAAACGCATGATCTCAGTTGTGACAAGGATATAAATCTGGTAATGTACAAAACGTTTTTCGAAATATTGATCTTAAAAATAAAATATATTAATTTGAATACATTCGAACGCTGAAATTTTGGTGCAATATCATTTTTTTCTTGATGTTCCAAAATATAGATCCGTAAGCGGAAAATGTGCTTCAGGTGATGTTTATTATTTTAATGGAGTTTTTATTTTGCATTTTTTAATGACTTTAATTTTAAATGCATATTTTGCTATTTTTGGGCCATTTTTTAAGTTTTAGAGCATTATTTTCAATTTATCTGATCACTTAAAACTACATTTTTTATTATTATTATATTAATACGTATGCACACAAATAGCTGCCAAATGCTGTTCAAAGTGCATTTTTTTTAAAATTTTTTTTTATGAAGTGTTATATTTGAAGTGATAGATAAAAATCTACTAAATTTTTAATACAAGATGTGTTGCTGAAATAAATACTAGAATATCACAGTATATAATTATTAGCACCTACCTGTTTGCTGTTATCTGTTTCATTATTACTGTATTAAATAAATGTAATTAAATATGTTTGGTCTTATGATTTTTATAATACCATTATTTAACTGTATTAAATTAATTTATACATTTCTATAACTTTTTTTTGTGTATTTTTCAAGATTTTCGGGGCATTTTTTAAGTGCATTTCACAGGATTTTTAAGACATTTTTGTGATTTTTTAGAGTATTATAATCCCAGCCTTAGCTATAACGTTTCATGATGATTTACCACACACTACTGTACAATTTACAACATAATTGATGTATAAAACTTTATCGGCAAAGGCTGTTATTGACCATTAAAATTCAAACGTTCTTATTGAAATACCTTTATATATATATATATATATATATATATATAATTTGTTGTACTTATGATTATATTATTAAATCTAGACTTTGGGAAGGCAGGATGGTGTTCAACCAGAATGGACTGTGGAGGATACTATTGGAAATTGGTGGCGACCTAATTTTGAGCCTCCAACATATCCGTATATACCACCACATATAACAAAACCTAAAGAGCATAAAAGACTTTTTTTAGTTCAGCTACCTGATAAAGGTAAGATCTTAGTGAATCAAACCCTCAACATTTGCAAGTACAATAATAATCAATCTATACTATATTATGTAAATTAGAAATTCTAAGGATACTATTTTGAGGTACATTTTTTATTTGCTCTAAAGGTTTAATTTCTAAATTTATTTTCTCATATTTTGGGTTATACCTTTATGGTTAACATTTTCTGAAGGTAACCCCATTGTTCTTTTAAACCTACATGTATATTACATCACCTAAGATGTGTATTAAATTACATTATATTATTTTATATTTCACAGTTAACAATGGCAACATGATTTGCTGGTTCAGAAAGGATCATCCTGGTTGATTGTAAAACTTCAAAAACAAGACATGTTTTTTTTTTTTTTTTTTAATTAAAAATGTCTAGGGAAAATTCATGATAGGGTTTCCTTATAAGATTATTGTTCAAATAATTATGTCTATAATTGATTTTTAATCAGCTAAAATCAAATGTTGAAAAAAGGGGATATAATTATTGATTGTAATATATTGAAGAACATACCCATTTTCCAAATGCTTGTGCTGTACATGAATTTCTATTATGATTATATTTTACATTTATTATTATTATTTTTTTTTTTTAAAACAAACTTTAGTATTTCAAAAGCATAAACATTTTTCTGAAATGCAGGGTCTTAAAATATATTTATTCTAATTTAGTGCAAAATTTATTGTAAGCATTTAATCATTTTTATGAATCAAGCTGAAATTATACAATATTTATTCTATATATCTACTAAAGTATATATTATTTGCATTTATTTTTTAAAAAAAATTCACTTTATTTTTTAAGAAATTATAATTCATAAAGAAGTATTCAATATTGTTGTAATATAGAGATTTACAAAATTTGTATTTGATAATTAAAACTTAATTTAATGTTGACACCCTGTTTATTTTGTTGTACATAATTGTAACTTTGGCTGGATGATATAATTTGAGTTTTGTTAACATTCATTTGTTAGTTGGTTGAATAAAATTTTTAAAATTTTGTTTACATCAAACATTTTCTGAAATTTTATTTTAATAATATGATTAATCATCAGTAGATTTGTTGTTTCTGCTATTATGTGAGTGTGTGTGTATACATGGTAAATTTACATTCTGCATAATAGAAATTTTGGGGTTTTTGTTAATAGTTGATAACATATACTATGTATCTAATTTAAGTACATACATCTTTATAATTTGTCATTAATTTTTATATCTTGTTAATGCTTTAATATCTAAAGTGTGATATTCATGTAATAAATAACTATTTGAATATTTTAAAATTTTGAAACTTAAAACGGAAAAACTAATTGCAAGAAAAACTGTTTTCTTCTGAAATTATGTGATGATATAATAATTAATTCTAATTTTTAATATTAAAACTTAATGTTCTTATTATTTGAAATATGATGAAACAAACAAGTTCATATATGTCTCTTCTTTTTGAATGTACAGTTACAATATTCAAATTAGAATATAAGAATGCATGTTAAATAAATTTTGATAAAAATCAAAACTAACAAAATTATTTTATTTACTGTGTATATCATTTTATTTAAGTAATTACTTTATAAATGTTGCAAATATTAAAATTTTTATATAATGTTCTTATTTCCCTTTATGGAGCAATATGTTTAAATGGTTAATAATTAATAACTAAAGAATAGAATAATAAGATGTATTAATATTTGATTGGGGGTAATTTTTATTATAAAATTATTTCGATATACCCAATTATGTATGAAGATTTTTTTATGTTTTAAAATGCTTTTATAACTTTTTCTTAATAAAACTTTTTCAACAAAAATAATTTATTATTTTATTGGGATCAAAAAGCCCATTGGTATACTGTAATAATTAAAAAACAGTGTATGTATAATATATACACACATATATTTATAGTATTATATTGCCACTGTAGGCGTATATGTTTGTTAAAAAAAATGTCTCAAGTGATTATATTAAATTTAGTAATTCGTTCAGCATTTAAAATAATGTATTAATTCCAATGTTATAATACTTGTAAGAATTTCAATTTATTTTTTCCATAATTTCCATTTAAACATACACTTTAAGACTAATTGTAAGTTGTCATTAAATATCCACTTATGATCTTTAAATTTAATGATGTACATTTAAACTCATTAGAACTATTTTTAAACAAACATTGAAAATGATTGTATATTTATGTATAGCTATATAGGTGTATTTTGTTTACTTATTTATTCAAATATACTGTTAATGTATTTAATTTGTGGATTGATTTGTAAATTTAATAAGACTATATGACAAAAATTTCTGTTTTTAAATTGTGTGGTAATTTGATTGTTCTTTAGCATTGTTTGCTGTGCCGAAAAATTACAAATTGGTAGCAGCCCCTTTGTTTGAGCTGTTTGATAACTCTCAAGGATATGGATCTATTATTTCTTCATTACCTCAAGCACTTGGAAGGTAACACTTTTATTTATTTATTATTTTTTTTTCTCCGGTTAATTAATAAAAATACATTTATTTTTTCAGATTCAATTTCATTTATATGTAATATAGAACTTAGCTGTAGGATATTTTAAGCATTTGCTGCCCATCAATTGTTGAACAGATTTTTCTACGATTTAATGTAATTGTAAAGTAGATTTACAATAGTAAATTGTATAGAATTGAGAAATCGTATGACCATTTAAAACTATTTACATTTTATAGTCACCACATTATGAAATATTATAATTTACATATTACATCTAATTTAAATTGTTGTGGGTTTGTGAGTGATTTATAACATTTTATTTTTTGTAAATTTCCTATCTACTCAATATATACAGTTTAATGCTGTATTAAATTTTAATTTAATTTTAATTATCGTCAGTTAGAAAATATCTTAAAATTAGATTATCTGTACTATATATTAGTTTGTTAATATGTCCCTCTACTTTTGTTTACTATAATAATTAGTAATACACCATACAAAATGCCTTATAGGTTTATTTTTATTTTAAGATATAAAACTATTTAATATGCTTTAATCTTATAGTTTCCAATTTTGTAATACTTTTTTTTTTTTGTGATTAAATTCTTTTTAGAAATATTTATTTTGAGCATCGGTAAATTCTTCTGTTTTATTTAAATTAATAAATACTGCTTAAGGTTTTAAATTTTTTTTATTTTATACAGTTTAATTTTCTCTGTAGAGTTATTAATTATTTTTATCAAACGCTTTTTATTAAGAAACAACATATTTCGATATTCACACTTATGATTTAAATTATATATTTATTATTTCTAATTTTTGTAATCGTCTGGTATTCGTTTCCTTGTATTAATTATTGATTACTCTTTCGTATTAATTACCAATGTCATTACATGATTTCCATTATACTGTTTCAAGGCCTAAAAAAGTGAAGAATTTGAATTTAATTCTGGAATTATTATTATTAATTTATATATCCCAAGAAAAATATTGTTTTTCTCTATTCTCAACAGTTTTTCAAAAAATAATCATTTTATTGCATATATTTAAAATTCAACTAATTTACCATGATTTTTATTTACAACAACTGAAGTGTACCTGCCTTTTTTTATTTTGCATTTATGCTATTTTAAAGTGAATGTTGAAAAATGTGTTGTTTTATTCTTATAAAATTATTTTTATTTAACAAGAAATCTGAAAATAGTGGAAGAAATATTAAAGTTATAACATAGCAACCATGTAATGCAACTTTTTTTTCTCTAGTAAATATCCAAAATTAAAGATGTCCAATAAAACATTTATTTATTATAATACTCTAGCCTTAAATTTTAATTTTATAACTATAATTAGGTTATCTTAATTACTTTTTACTACTAATTCATTATTATTTGTATTTTTACAATATATCGTAGGTTTACAATTTTATCAACTTCTTTCATATAAATACTATTGTTGATACAATAAAGGTGTGAAAATTATTTAGGTAAACCAGTTTTAAATAATAATATTTCTAATAATAATGCCATTAATGGAGAGAAGATTTGTTTTAAAGTATCAAACTTAAACTTGCATGATTCAATATTATAAAAACTTTCATTACAAGAAAAATTTATTATTATACATTTTAAGAACTATGGTAATAATTATTATGGAAACTCAATAGTCATATGTTATCTTAAAAAAATGTTTCTGTCACTAGTTGTCCGCTTGTGTCGATTGTTATCTGTACATAGTCTACGGAATAATTTTCTTGTTTTTTTTTTTTTTCAAGTTATGCCTTGCATTAGAGACTTTAGTGGTACTTAAAACAACTAAAGTATATTGTCGGTCTAATTTGGTAAATCACTTAACTCTAAAAAAGCAATTTTAGGATTTTTACATTTTAATTTTAAGAAAAGTATACTGTATCATTTAATATCATCTTCATTTCAATCAAATAATTATTTATCCCTAAAACAGCTATTAAAAAATCAACTAGATATATATATATATATATATAGAGAGAGAAAGAAAGATTTGTATACCATACGAGATGTTTTTCATCTTTCTCTGAAAACTAGTCAATATGGAGTTAAGTGATTTACGAATAATTGGCTGACGATATGCAATTTACAATTATCAAGCTGAAATATCTCTACGTTCCACAGCAAGTCGAGCTGTAGTATTCGATTTATGAAGTGGAAATGTAACAAGTTGTGCTCATGGTCATAGTTTATATGTGATAATCGTATTAGTAGAATGATAAGAGATTGATTAATGTATTTTGCTAATTTTGCTCTTGATTCTTGTGTGTTTCATGAAAAAAGTAAAGAACTGAAAACGCACATAGACATACAATGACGTAGATAACATAATGACACAAGTTCATAAGTATTATAAATTAAAAAAATTCTCTACAGTGATTGATGTATATATATAAACATTATATATATGGACGGTGCTCGCATGTAAAAGGGATTAAGTAAAAAAACTCTAGTTTTCAAGAAACAACATAAACTTAAAATTTCTTCAACGTGTATATTTTTTAATTCTAAAAATATGTTAAATAATTTTAAGGTAACTCATAATTTGTGTCACTTTTTAGGAATAATTATTAAAATATCTATGTATATTGAAGAAATTATAAGTTTATGTCATTTCTTGTAAACAAATGTTTTTTGACTTCCCTTTTATATCTGCACACTGACCATATATATGTGTGTTGTGTGTGTATAGCTAATTTTTTGGAAATTCATGTTTCAATACTTTACTTCATTTAAGAGATGATAATTATGTACAAATAAAAAAATGTCAGGTGTTAATTATTTGGATTTATAAAAAAAAAAAAAGAGATTTTAAGAATACAAGTCATTTATTTATTTATAATTAAATGTAATCTATAACATCCATTATGTTTGTTGTTTTTTGTGTATAACTATTGATATTGGTTTTACATAAGTTACTTAGTCGAATTGGACTGTGTTATGTGAGAGGGTAATACACAGGTAAAACGAGAGGTTTATGCAAAGTGGTCTATGTACTAGAGAGCCTCATTGATAAGTAATATATCAACGGAGTTTGTAAAGAGGAAGGTAGAGTGTTTTTTGTTGAGGTGTTGAGCAAATATGCTCTTTTACACACCAACCAAGATCAATACTGATTTGACCCTATTTTCATAAACAAAATATACTTATACAGACATGTGACAAAACACATATTAATAATTTGATGTAATAATCCTAAATTATGTTCAGACTAGTATCAACAGACACAGGAAAAAAATGCATGCAAAATAATTATATTATGACAAAAAAAATGAAAAAATGAACCCTTTTGCATGAACACTATCCATATATTAGGTAATAATAAAAATACAATAGTTACATCAATCTGTTTTAATTACGTCAAATAGCTACAGTACATTGTTCATTAATTACATTATTTAGTAAGTAATATAAATTAAAAAATAAATTACATAAATCAATATTTAAGAAAATATTTTACATATTTTTTTGTAGTTTACACTCTTGTATTTAACTTGTTTATAGGAATATTTATATATCTACGGTGAATAAATATTCAGTGTACAATAAACTCAATCATTTGTTTATTATAAGTTGCAACTATCCCGATCATAATAAGATTTTCAAATCGCCAAAATACCTTTATTTTTATTCAAAGTGATAAAAATACAATACAATTTTTAATGATTTTTATGTGTCAACATTTGTATGTAGTATCTACATATTTATGAACACCTTGTGTATAACATCTAAAGATATAAACTATAATTTAATATTTCAATAACAATGTGGTTGTCAAATATGAAATAGAACCATTAAAAATACATAATTTATTAGTTGATCTACGAGCAATCCACAATACACAACTTTCTTATCTGATAAAATAAATAATTTTTAATCCTCCTGTATATTTTATATATCCGTGTAATTGATCCAAGTTCTTATCTCCTATATACTAATAATATATAACTTTATGTACATTTTATGTATGTGTGCAAAAAATAAATAAAAAATAAAAATATGGAATGATTAGTCTTATTTAGAGAGCACATTGATCAATCAATAATAAAATTACTATGTTCTTCACTGAACTTTATCTTAATATTAAACTTTCACCAAATCATGTTACAATACCAATTAATTAACGAGTAAAATACTTATTACTTTGATACTTAAAGATTTTAAATTTAATACTGATATTAATTTTTAAATAGTGAACATTTTATAGTATTTTTATCATTGCCATAAAATTATGTTAATATTATTGATGAAATACTTAATGCATTTATGCAATTAAATTTAATCTTTTGATGTGGCTAGTAATGAATCACTTAGACAAAGATATACAAGCAAATTATTTAAAACGACTATATAAAATATATTTGAGCTAAAATTAATTAATTCATTTTCATTGTCAAAAAAATATGTTTTACTTACCATTATATAGACTCATAAAACTAAAAAAGTATTTTTGAAATTTGAACATGGTAGATACTAAACATGAATATAATTTAAATAGAAAAATAAAAATAAAATAGAATTATTGAGTATTTTAAATGAGTTGAGCTTCTAATAAATAATTATTCATTTTAAGGGGTGTCTTGATGAGTATTCGATATTGTAAACACAATACTATTTCTGTGTTAATTTTTAATGAATAAAATAAGTATAATCAATACTGTATGTAGATTTACAATTATGAATATAAGATAAATAAATTGTATTAAATAGAACTGCAGTATTCATAAGTTATAAATCATTTTAATCAACTTAGATCGAACAAGACACAAATTTATACTTCAAAATAGCTACTAGTTTTATTTCACAGAAATTAAATTAAAATTAAAATTAGCATAGTTTAATGCAGTAATGTATTGTAGGAATTGTCTTTGTATTGATTTATTAAAATCAACATAATTAGAAATTCAAAAATATTAATGTTATAATTAATGACTCATTAAACTGTAATTACTTTTTAACTGTTGAATGTTGTTTTCATTTGGTAGACTAAAATTAAATTTTCGACATAAGACAAATGAGAGTTAATTAAGCTAATTTTCTTTAAAGTCTTGATAAAAAATAAATAAATAAAAAGTAAAAAAAGTCAAAGTATATAACTAAATAAAATTACACGATTTATTTATATGGAAAGTAGTACCGTTGGTAGTCATCAACACCAACCACATTCATCACAGCCAAATTAGGATGTCACTAATATAATATATCCTAGTATAATTAATAATTAATTTATTGTAGACACTGCTTTATACAGACCCTCTGATTCCACAGTAGGTGTTGCCATTTCATCTAAAACATGTATTGTTGTAATTTTATTTGAAATAGAAGTTTGAGATTTCTTTGTCGGAGTATCGTATGGCACATAAATGCGTAGTACATCAGGTTGTGGGCTCACACATGTAACATCCGATCCATCATCATCATTATGTATACTCTGAGGAGACATAGTTGTTGTGGCCGCTGATGTTACACTAGTGTCCAACAACGAACGTCTAGATCCGTCTCCGACAATTGAACTAACGTCATCCATACTATTTTTACCATTTGTAGTTATAGAACCTGAAAAATATATATATATATTTTTTTTTATAAATCAAAGTTAAATTATGACAAACTAAAAAAAATCTATATTGAAATTGAATTTACCTATTTCTTTTAATTAGCTTTTGTGTATACATTTTTTTTTAATAAGAACATACTATACACTTGGTAAAACGGGTTTTTAAATTTTGTCTTACTCACCTCATTTATAAACAAATCAATTTATACATAAAACAATTTTTATGTGCAAACCCATATATTTTCACAGATTTAACATGCTTTACCTGGCAAACATCTACTAATTTAAAAAAAAATGTGCTATTATAATTATTTAAAACTCTGTAGGTAATTGCATTTTCTTATTAAACACAATTTTACAATGTTAAAGATGTTTTTTTATAATAAAAAGACAACAAAGTGTGTGTCAAAATCAATTACTATATGTTTCATGAAAACTGTGATATGAAACAATATGCCACTAAATTACCAATAAAATAAAATACGCGAGAGCTTACTAAAGGTATGCCCAGATAAGCTATTTAAAACACAACAATTAATTAAAAGCACTATTTATTGATAAAATACATTGGAAAATAGATAGTAAATGTAATTTACTTGTAAAATACTTTATACATAAATACACAATAAATGAATAAATCTGAATTAAAAATCTACAGACCAATAGAAAAATTTGTTGCAGATATGCAATCAAAAATAAACAATAGAAAATACAATTAAACTTTTATAAACAAAAACCAATTTCATTAAGTACATTATTTTAATAAAAATTTGAACTTTCTAATTTTAACGTATAACTTTAACATCTTAAGATGTGGTAAATATTATTTTTAAACAGCCATATTTTTCAAAGGAACTTTGGGACTTCCAAAAAATTCAGATTACTAGACATATTCTTGTGCATTTTTATTTAACACAGTGGACAAGATATCTGTATACAATATTTAAAAAGTATAATAATATAATAATTTCAAATAAAATATAATAAAGACCAAAGATTAACAATATGAATAATTTTCAAAAAATAAATGATAAAAAAGTAATTAAAAAATCACAAATAAATATAACTATAACAGCAATTCGATGCTATTTTAAATAGAATGTTTAACTAATAAATATAAATATGCTGGGCAGTCAAAGTTATTTTGATATTTAAGATATTTTATCTAAACATGCCAACTAGATTATGATTTATGTAATTATATGACATGGAAGACGTTTTTTAATAGACACCATAGTTTAGTTATACATCAGGCAAGTGATCACAATCTAGTCCACTCACCTTGGCATTGAGAATCCTGCTCGGGAGAACTATTGATTCGTTCGCTATTTACGGGTTTTCTAATTTTACTCACACCATTTATTTGGGGCTAAAAAAGAAATCATTATGATACATTTCTGTAATAATTTTAATTGCAAAACAATAACAATGATGGAATATGCAATACCTTTCTAACAGGGATATCATCAGGATTAAATTTCCCAAGTTCTCTTTTTAATTGTTCACTAGAAGATGGAGGACCAGCATTGTCAAGTTTATTTTTTTTTAATTCAACAAGACATTCTTGAAGTTTTTCAATAGTATAATCTGCAGAATATTGATAATTTTGTTCCAATTGTACCTTAAAACAATAAAAAAATATAACAATATTTAAAAACACTCCTAATAAAAAGAAAAAGAAAAGAATGATAAAAACAATAAATGCATAGATTTAATAATATATTATTCGGCAAGTATCAATAATTACGAAATTTAACAGATTTGTTATCAACTAATAATACACAATAGTTAATAGTATTTATAAATGGTTAACCATAGATGTAATTGACATGCTTTATTTTTATGATTTAAAACATTGAGAAATTATAAAAATATTATGATAAACTCATAATGGTGAAATTAATAAATATATATATGTCATACTTTAAAATTTAGAACATAACACACTAACTGAAATATAATATTGTAACTCACTTGTAAAAAATTAAGTATATCATCCATTCCTAAAGGATACAGCTGGTTGCGATGTAGTTTTAATAGGCAATATGCCATGGCAGATAATATTTTATCACCTTCTAATAAAAATATATCCCATACTCTTAGAGTCAATTTGAATGGTATCTAAATAAAAGTGTTTTAATCATTTTAAATTACAAAATATTAGATATTTCAGAAATCAAACTATATTACTTATACGGAACTTACTCTATCCAGAAAGCATTGAAAAAACCATTTTAATGTGTACAATCCAGTTTCAACTCCATTTTTATCCAAATGTTTTTTTAATTTAGGTAATAACTTATTCATTATTTTATCATGATGTTCTTGAAATCGTGCTAATTTAGGAAAACCGGGTATAAAAAATCCTGAAATAATTAAATTTATAATTTAAATATTATATACATAAAAATTAAAATTATTAAAGAGTAAAATAATATTCAAAATGTCATTACATAAATAATTTTGATAAACAGATTAATGTCATTTCATACACAGCTGCGGATCCAAGGAAGGTACTTGACTTAGATCATATATAATGTATTGTCTATAGATTATATTATATAATAATAATGATAGAATTGCATACTAGCGATGCGTAACCTAGGTAACAAAGGTAGGTAATGTTTTTTTGCTAATCTTATCTGGTGTATTTTTCGACATTATTAAATATGATCATTGATATACAATATATTTAGTCTTGCCGCGGCGGTCTGCAATACAGTTATAATTAAGTATAAACTTTGACCATGACCGCCGCAATAAACATGATATCACAGCTCGACATGACAGGCATGTTTTAATTATTTATACCATTCAGCGTTTCCCAAACTGTGGTCCGCAAATATACTGAAGAGGGTCCGCGAACATAAATTAAAAATACACAACACAAAATACTTATCTATAAAAATGAAAATGCTGATATAATATTTGTATTATATAAAAAATATTGTTGATAATAAATACATTGTTGATAGTTATCGTTGAAAAGCAATTTAGATTAGAAACAGACTAATCATGTCGGTCAAACAACCTATATTATTATTATTTTTAATTTTAATATTTAAAAAGGGGGTCCGTGATTATTTTTATTATCTCTAAGGGGTCCGACAGAGAAAAAGTTTGGGAAACGTTGGACTATGGTGATTATGTTTATGGAGTAATTCGTGTTAACATATTTATTTCCGTAAAATTGAAAATTGCTTTTTAACATAACTTCTAAAATAGTTCTTAATATCCATACATTAAAA
The DNA here is from genome assembly GCA_025469315.1 of Stegophylla sp. TES_Ste_2020. Taxonomy (NCBI): domain Eukaryota; kingdom Metazoa; phylum Arthropoda; class Insecta; order Hemiptera; family Aphididae; genus Stegophylla; species Stegophylla sp. TES_Ste_2020. The sequence goes on from JAIPRM010001451.1 coordinate 15,506, forward strand.
ATTTATGAAATAAAAACATACAAAAAATAAATTTTTTTATTAAGATTTTTGAAAAATTACCTTTCAAAAATACCAACTAAAAGAAATTTCTAGAGTAACTGATCGAAACTTTTAGACCTGTATTTCTACCCAAAATCATGAGAACATACATACGAAAAAACCCAGATTTGGAGAACCAATACATTTTTCACTCTACTCAGAATCTAAAGTAAATATCATTTTAATAACACTAACTTCTTTGCTCCACTCATAATCCAGCATTTTAAATACATACAAAAAAATTAATTTGTATCTTTTAAAATTTCACTCATACTTTTCCAAAAAAATTACATATTTAAATTAAGTTCCTAATATTCACACTATTTGCAACAATTCTTAGATCCGCAACTACAAATATTTTATGTATTCAACTTACCATGCATATTATACTTATTATCAGATATGAGAGTACATAATGCCCAAAAAGCTTCATCTTCATTTAAATATATTAATAATAAAGCGGCAATTTGTGACATGCCTTGAGTATAACCAATGTCTAAATTATATATGCTGTATGCTGCTAGTATGTTGAATAACTCTTGTTGCTTAAGATTGTAACGTTTGCGAAAGTTGATGTGTTCTCGATAGGTTCTGTTAACATCTAAATCAATCTGTCTTACATCCGGTGAATGTTCCCAAGCCATCTCACACATATACTAAGAAAAAAATATACAATTAATAAATATTAAAATTCTGATCTGTTATACTAATCTAATTATTAATACTAATTAATTTTAAAAACAATTTTTTACTGAAAAATAAGTTAAATATATATGTTGTATACAGAGGTGTCTAATAAAATTAGTGAAATAAATAATAGGTATAATAAAACTGTAAGTAGGTCAGTCAATACATTTTTGATAACCATTTTTAATAAAATTTTTGAATATGCGGCAGTCTAAATATTTTGCACTTTTTTTTCTTTATATTATTAACTTCCTTTGTTTAGAATCGTTTTATTGAAGAAATTATTTATCATTTCTTTAAAATTCAGTACATCCGTCAAGAGAATCCCACCCGACGAGCAAAGTACACACTTTTTAATATATGTATATATGTATATATATATATATATATATATATATATATATAATCTAACATTGTTTTATTTTATTCAGAATTACTTTTTGTACTTTTTACCATATGTCAAATATTTAATAATGGCAAAGTATGTTTGACCCATATTATTTTTAGATAAACAAATATAATTATAACAGGTATATAAAGAAAAATATTCAAATGTGTAATGATTTCAGTACAAAAATTAAAGTAATTTTCAAGAAATAGTTATAGATATTAGCATTTTCAAAATAAAATATGTTTTTGGGTTGTTTAAAAGTAATATATACAATTCACCAAAACGATCATAATAATAATGCTAATAATAAATAAACAGATAGTTACTTTGTACTTATTTTTCTGATCATCAGTGAGTTGATCAACACGTAACAGCTTTGCCCACACTTTACCTCGTAAAGAATTTGGAATGCCTTTGAAAACGCGCCTTCTGAGCTTTTCTGGGGGCACTTTGTCCCAGTTTGTAATCATTTTTAACCATTTTTGTTCTCTGATTCTTTCAATTTTAATTTCTTGGGGATCTTCTTTTTTTAGTTTTGACTCATCACTGTGAAAAGAACAACAAACAAATAAGTAGTCGATGGCTAATTGAAGAGGTATTTTACTTTACCATATGAAGCCAAATTTATCAAGCTTGTGATAGTCATTGTAAGCAGGATCATCGACGGGGTCTATAATTGTTCCATCTCCAGGTCCATTCCTATACAAATCGACTATTCTTTCTCTCTCCTCGTATACTTTATCGGCTATCTCGTCCTCATTCATTACACTGAAAAATATTTCTCATGGCCGATGCGTACTGTTCGACTACAATCGTTTTCTGCTCAACACAAAATCAAACAACAAAATATATTGGATTACCTACCAAAAATGAAGTTTGATGCAAGACAATAATCAAAATATACTCATTATATCGTCGTACATAGTGTATACCTTGGAGAGACAAGTCGCAGATGTCAGCATTTTGTTATGTAGGCCATGGTGGTGTCGATTGTGTATTCTCAAAAATGAATAAATATTAATAAATGAAACCATCCAGTTTCTGAAAAATGTAAACGCGCAAGGGAATGGGGATCAACAGCGATATCACGCGCTATCCAAACTACTACAGTACTAGTTGTGGTACAACACGCCAATGTGCAATTCGAGTTTAAGACCGCGATAACAATATTATAATCCTACTGCACTAATTAAATTTGTATTTGTCCCAACTCCACACTCTCATGACACACAACGATAAAAATGTATTGTACATAGATAAAAAGTACACCTACATATGTAATAATATTATTATGTGAACGAAATTTTAACATCCAATTTTTTTGTTCCATTTATTTATGTTAACTAAATGACTAAAAGCCGATTCTATGTTTTGGTATGTACAACGCACTAACCGCGATTCCGTTGCCACGTTCGGGTCTATGAAATATTGATACGTATACAGAAAAGCAGGGGATTTGCCGCCGAAAAAGCCGACTATAATAACAATAATATAGTAATTTTGTAATTTGTATCCTCCCAAATAAAAAAACTCTTGGGATTTGGTCAACAAAAACTACTCCCGGAATCGAGGTAATTCGTATAGTTTTAATATATTTATTACATTTTTTTACTTTTCACGTATTGTTTCTGAAGAAGTATTGTTTGATGCATCGCGGATAAGGCAATCGTCGTTATACGCCCATTGTTCACATTTTCCTTTATCTCCAATGTTTTATAAATAGGTGAATATTCGGACCAACGGTGTATTTCCAATTTGTTTACGTTCCGATTACTGATTTAATCAACCGTGTATAACGGTGTAAAAGTATAACGTTTAGCATAATATATTTTGTTTGAAGTGTTTCTGTCACCCGAAAATGACTTGCAGTGAAAAATCGTATTTTGGCCAGGCCCTATTGAACTTGCACAGCGGTTACACGGATTCATTGCCCGGAAGAGAAAAACAAATCGAATGTTTGAAGTCTTTTTTGAAGAAACATGTCGACACTAATGTTTCCACTTCCATGTACATATCAGGGCCGCCTGGTACAGGGAAGACAGTATCTCTACGTTCATTATTTGCTACGGATTTAGTTGTCAACAATTTCATCATAGTGTATGTAAACTGTAGTATGATCAAATCTGCGAACCGCGTGTATGCCAAAATCGCAGAAATATTGAATCTCGATTGTAGTGTACAAAGGGAATGTATAATGGCTATAGAGCAATACTTGAAAACTAAGCATAAGTCAGTACTTTTAGTACTAGATGAAATCGATCAGTTATCAACTAAAAATCAATCAATTCTGTATCAAATATTTGAATGGCCTATTATTCCTCGATCTAAATTAGTTGTCGTTGGTATAGCCAACTCTTTAGATCTTACTGATCGTTTGTTACCAATGTTAAAGATTAAAGTATCCTTACAACCAGAACTACTCAATTTCCCACCATACACAAAATTAGAGTTAACTCATATTTTAAATCATAGATTAAAAATTGCTGGCATTGCTGAACTATTTCCTACTAATGCCATTCAGTTATTGGCTGCAAAAATAGCTTCTTTCAAGGGCGATGTACGTTATGCACTTGATGTTACGAGAAGAGTTATAGAGTTAGCAGATGAAAAAAACAATAAAAAAATAGAGTTGAATGATGTCATGGCTGTGTTAAACAATGTGTATTCAACTTCCAGTGCACTCGATAATAATGATGAAAATTCTGAAAAGTTGCCTTTGCAACAAGAATTGGTTGTTTGTGCACTCTTGTTGTTATTATCTTCCTCTAAAAAAAATCAGGTACTTACTATCGGAAAAGTATTTGATGTCTTTAAAACAATATGTTTAAAAAGAAATATCCAAGTAAGAGATCTCAGTGAGTTTATAACGATGTGTTCATTAATAGAAACTAGAGGTATTATTAAAATTCAAGGGCAGAATGTCAACAGACTATCCAAAGTATTACTACTCTGGGACAAAAACGAGGTGGATGATGTTTTACATGACAAACAACTTTTAGTTGACATACTGAATGATAAATCTATTTTAAAATGTTAATTTTTTGTTTGTAAATTTATTTAATACTGTATTGCATGCTTCATACATACACTTTTCTATTGATAAATTTTTTGTTCATTACACAAAATAAAATTGATGTATTTTTTACTATGTAAATTTAAGTCATGTAACAAAATGATGTTCTTTTAATAAAATCTTATTTATTTAATATACATTTGCTTTTTTCATACATCATTATTTCTTTTTTAAACTTATTTTTTCAAACAAGGACGTTATACCTGTCCAGGATGTTTTTTTTACCCAGTGTACATCAGAACAAAATAGTGTTCATAGGAACAATTTTGTGTAGTTGGTTTTGTTTTTGAATTGTACTTTATTTATTCATAACTTGATCAAAATTAAAACAGAAAAAAATCCGACATACAAACACAGTGTAATTAAAATTTAATAATAGATAAATTAAAAAGCTAATAACTTAAAATTGGTTGTGCTGAATGCTAATTTGCTATATTGTATTCTAGAAAAACACATACTTTTATTACGATTTGATTATCTGTGATTATAAATATTAAAATTTAAAATCGATTGACATTGGTATTAAGATTTTAAATTTGACTATTCATTTTGGAAGGCCATAATTATCTGGATTGATTAAATCCCAGGAAATTAAATTCCAATATGTAAAATCCCGAACAGTAAACACCCAGATCGTAATGTTGCGGACAATAAGTTGACAATGAATAATTTTTAATAAATTATCAATTTCAATGATTCTCAAAATTTACCTTTGTTTTAAAATCTTACTTCGCTACTTCACTTAATATTGTATCTACGAAAGCCTGTAAAATTTCAGAAAATATATTTTCGGAATGTAAAACTACGGAATCATCGTTTTTTTTCAAAATGCCCCACAGCAAGTCAATTATCAAGCTAAAAAATCCCCCACGATACACAACCAGCTGAGGGATATTTTTGATTTGCGGAGTCGACTAAACACTTGATTAACTAACCTATGCTTACATGACATTTGATTACGTAGTGAAAACGTTCAATGTGACAATTTCATAATTGATTCCGGAATTTTATGGTTCAGAAAAAAAACTCCGGATTTTTACATTCCAGAATAATATAGTAATTAAATTTGATTCAGAAACCAATGTTTAGTTTTGGATTATTACGATCCACAATTTTATGCGCCAGGCTTTTATAATTCAGAATTTTACAATCTGGGGTTTGATATTCCAGAATTCTACAGTCCGGAAAATTAAGGTCTGGCTTTTCACAATCCTGAAATTTATAATCCGGATTTTTACGATCTGAGAAATTATTTTCCAGATTGTTATAGCCCCCTTTATTTTATATTATTTTCCAAATAATATTCATACCATTTAAATATTATTTTTACGGCTTTATTTTCTTCCCTTCAAAATCTAGCAAAAAATATCTTCATAATGAATTGAAGTAACTTTTACCACATAGGACATTTGTTAATTATACATTCACAAGTTTTACTAATATTTCCCGAGGGTTTACTGAAAAAAAAAAATGTGAAGCAATTTGACTGAGAATTAAAATTAAAACTAAATTCTTATAAAACTATTGCGATTTATACAATTAAAGAGTAAATACTTTTTCAGATTATTATTTTGAATTGCAATATTTATATATTACATAATAATTTTTTTTTTTTAGCAAAATGATGGAAACAATGTTTATGCGGTATGTGTCTCCTGTTAGCCCAGCGGTTTATCCACATCTGACTTTATTGTTACTCAGTATTGGTATCTTTTTTACTGCGTGGTTTTTCGTTTATGAAGTAACTGGTACAAAATATACCAGAAATTTGAAAAAAGAACTGATCATATCTTTTGTTGCTGCTCTATTCACTGGTTTTGGTTTAATATTCCTATTACTATGGGTTGGAATTTATGTATAATTAATAGCAATGATCTTTTTTCTTTCAATTATATAAGTTTATATTATTATATTTGAGTTTTTTTTTTTTTATTAAATACTTGTCATTTTATTACCTTTAGATAATTTAAAAATATTTAGTGTGCAAACTACAGATAAATGTATTATGTTACTTTTATTAATATATAATATCAATTAAAACATTTATTTTTATTTGTCATCAGTTAAACCATTATTTTTATAAAATGCTACCCATTATTATGAAATAATGTCTTAAAATAAATTTATTGATTTCTTTTATTACTATTGTGCTGTATTTGTTAAGTCATAAATTAAATATTAAAAACTGATGGTTTTTAGTATATTAGTTATTTAATGTATATTACAAAAATATATTTGTATTGTAGTATCGTATGGAATAAAAGTAAAAATCAATTTGATAAAGAAAAAAAACACTGAATACCAAAGTCCTTAATTTTGAATATATTTCGTAATAAAATATTAATTATAATAAATGCATTTAAAATAGTTATTCCACTTCATTCAAGCCTAGGACCATTTATTTTATATTCTTGTTGATAATAATTTTTTTTTGTTTTATTTGATTATTTTGATTTTCAATCCAACAAAAATCAATACTGGGTCACTTACCCTACAAAATAGAATCTATTAGTTTATAGACAAAGACAGTCAGAATAACATTGGTAACTATTGCAAATAAATTAGCCAATAGAAATGGCCATTGTGTCAAAAATTCAATTTCATGAAATTGAAATTGAATATGTCAATTCAATGAAATTAAGTGATTTCATTTTATGATTTCACAGCCAACTGATTTTTTACCAAATAGGACAATTTCTTCTTCCAAAAACTAAGCTAATTAAATAGTTGGGATTGGGGATTAATATTTTAAAAAGAAATTTAAATTGCGTAAGAAAAAAAAATATATTCTTTTTCTATAATAATTACATATACTTATATAAGTTATAAAAGTATTTTAATAATAATTTGAAGTAGTAATAATATTAAATAATCATAATATAAGAATATCTTAATAATAATTTACAAGCAAAATAATAAATTGTAATAAGTAGATAATGATCAAACTAAAAATATAATAGGTCAAGTATGAATGAATTTAACAAAAATCGCTTTATTGAATATATATATATATATAAATATATGTTTTGAAATATCTTATGCTGTGATCATCTTAACGCTGAAATAAAGTATGGTAAAAATGTAAATGTATAAATTATAACCATGTCTCATATGAAATATTTATTTTTCAAATATAAAAAACTAATATTTAATACATATCAAGTTTTACATTAATTCAATCTATTTGGTTTTATTTTTATAATTTTTATAACATTTGTTAGACACAAAATTGATTTGTGTATCAAATGTAAAAACTCAATAATTCTATTTATGCATTAATATATATATATATATATATATATTGAATCAATTTTTAATAACTTGAAATTAAACATCATTGATGCATCTTCCCCATTTACAAACTAATAATAATAATAAATAATCAATAACTAAAAATGGATTATAATTAAACTTCCAATAAAATTGTAATTGCAATCTGTACTATTGTAAAATATACAATATTTAATTATCATTATTATAATATTCATATTGGTAAAATATGAAATTAGAATTTCAAACAGCAAGATTATGTACAAATACTAGTATAATATTTCAAACATAATATTATTTACTTTAGAAGTATAGTAATTAAAATTTGAATATATATATATATATATATATATATATATAATATATATATATATATTATGTTTGATAATGATGTATAAAGAACCCATTGTGAAAATTATAAGGTTGATAAAATTTAATATGCGACTAACAAAGATGAAGCACATTATTTATCTCTATTGTAAATAATGAACAGTTGTAATTAATAAACTGTTACAAACAAATAATATTAATTACATGCATACACAAAAATATTTTACCCTTATTTTATTATCTGTTGAAATAACATATAATCTTATAACATTGATGTAATTTTGGGTTTTTTCATAATTTTAAGACACAAGTCCAGCCTTATGTCTACATCGTTGCATTAAAGCTCGTAACATAAATTGTTTACGGGAGAGTGATCGAACTTGTTTTAAAAATACTTCAAGATCAATCACACCCCTCCGTAGTGCTTCTCCCATATAATAAATTGCATCTTCAGTCGCAGCTTCTTCAGCAAATGCATTCAATATTCTAAATATTAGATATTAAGATGAATAATAACTTTATAAAAAACTTGAGTTCAAAAAAGAAATTGTTTAAAATATAAATTTGTACTTCTATAATTTCAAAAATTTTTTGATTCTTAGTAGAGCGGAAAGCGAGTGATTTTTTTACAATGATGTTTATTTTTATGTGCACAAATATATATATAAATACTTGTTCAAAAACTTTGACCAGCTACTTTTTGAATCCTGACATTCTTTTAGATAGTACTTTTGAGAGGTCTATTCTCAATAAAAAATAATAATAAATTTATTAATATTAATAATCATCACCTGTTTGTGTCTAGTAACTAAGCCGTATTTCTTGGATATGACAAATAATATTTTATGTAAAAGTGAGAAGTTCCATACTAATTTTTAACTTAAACATTTACTTACAATTTTCTAATTTATTTTAGGTTAATTAGACACATATGTGTGAGTAAGGTTATGTTAAATTATCAGATAATATCAAGAAAAAAAAATTATATTAGATAAAACCTAACAAAACACAATATAATTTCAAAATGCTCTAGTTACCTCAAAAAATAGTCGGTTTTTGTTCAAAATAAAATTTTCTGTATATAATTATTGTTGATAATGTGTGATAATTTTAAGTTCCATTAATTTTCAGATTTATAGTGAAATGAATAAAATTAATTTTCTGAAATTCTTGTTTACTATTATATTATACCGTGTGTTCATCAATTTAGGGAACACTGAATTTCTCGGACGGATTATGTTGGAAAAAATCAAATTTTTTTTCACAAGCTAGTAGTATATAAATACACATTTTCAGATAAATTTCAAATTTTTGACCTTCTCGGTATGCGCATGCGCAATGCAACTAATTTTTTTTTAATAACGACCAGTATTTTTTGATACCAAATTCGGATAGACTGAATTTTTTTAAGTCTTTTTGATCAATTAACCATGGCTCTAAAACCAAAATTGACTGAATGAGAGCCATTTAAAATTTAATAAATAATACATTTTTATAATTCATTCTAAAATGCATAAAACCATTTATAATTATTTATCACTGGTTACTTTTTGAATATTTTTACGTTTTTTT
>JAIPRM010001451.1:24967-37957 GCA_025469315.1 Stegophylla sp. TES_Ste_2020
ATATGGATATAAAATTATTTTATTAAAATTGATTACAACTGTTAATTTATAAAATATGAAGTTATTGAGGTTTTACATAATAAGATAATCTTAATTGAGATAGTTATTCAGATAATTTAATACTAGAAATCATAAATTATAACAATAACAAATGCATTTATTGCACATGAATATGCACTATTATTAGATGTATAAGACCATTAAGCGATAAATTATAACTATCTATTAATTCATAATTATTTATAGGTAGATAAACTGTTTTGATTATTAAATTTATACTTGAAAGTTTAGATAAAGTGAATCGTTTTTGTTCTGGTTATCATAATAGTACGAGTAATTGTGTTAAAATGAACAACCAAGAAAAAATGCAAATGATATTAATTTATGGTAAATGCGATAGAAATTCTTGCCAGTCAGCAAGAATATAGGCTGAACAATACCCAGGTCGGTACCGTCCACCACATACATTTTTTATTGAGATAGAACAATTATTGATTATAAAATAAAAAAAAAAAAAAAAAAAAAAAGGAAAAATATTCTAAAAGTAACCAATGATAAATAATTTTAGAATGAATTGTAAAAATGTATTATTTATTAAATTTTAAATGGCTCTCATTCAGTCAATTTTGGTTTTAAAGCCATGGTTAATTGATCAAAAAGACTTTAAAAAATTCAGTCTATCCGAATTTGGTGTCAAAAAATACCGGTCGCTATTAAAAAAAATTAGTTGCATTGCGCATGTGCGTACCGAGGTCAAAAATTTGAAATTTATCTGAAAATGTGTATTTATATACTACTAGCTTGTGAAAAAAAAATTGATTTTTTCCAACATAATCCGTTCGAGAAATTCAGTGTTCCCTAAATTGGTGAACACACGGTATATTATATGAGTATATTTTACCAATTTTACTCAATTTTTTGACAGGTTTTCCTCATTTTTGGAATAAGAGTTGAGAAGTTTGAAAAATTACCTTCCAAAAGTATCAGCTAAATGTAAATTCCAATCTAAAAGTTATGGTTTGAAACTATCGGGAAAATATTTCCTTATGAAAACTTGTACACATATTAAAAATAAAAAAAATAAACATCATTGTAAAAACACTAGCTTCTTCGCTCCACTCAAAATCTAAAATTAAAACTTAGCCTGAAGTATTATTACTTTGGTTTGTATGTAGTTATAATAAATTTAAAATTGACACTCTTTAATTTTATATATAATTAATAATTTTTAATAAAATAATTATAAAATACATATTTAATACTTTAAATAATGCATTATTTATTTACTGTTTATAAAGTGGAGCAGTTGTTGTTACAGCATCATCAATATCAATATTATCTTCTTTAGACAACTTTGAAATGGCCATTTCAAGTTCTAATTCTTTATCACGTAATACTTGAATATTTTGTTCTAATTCAGACTAAAAAAATTAATATTTTAACCATATAAACACGGATTCAATGAAATTTAAAAATTCAGTACTTCATATTTACCTTTTCTTTATTAAGATTTGTCAGAAGAGAGTCTAATTTATTTTTCCCCAAGGTTAATTCTCTTTGAGAGTGTTGTAGTATATCTAGTTCGGCTTTATTCTGAGCCATTTGTTCATTAAAACGCCTTCGTACTTTATCTTCAATAGCAGACAATAAAGAAGCTTTAATATGCTCTTCAGTTATTGTACCTCCATTATTCAACTATTTACAAAATTTAATAAAACAATTTCATTAATAAAGTATTAACAATTATGTTAGTATAATTGAAATGACTATATTACCCCTGTTGTAGAATTGGTTGAAGTATTAACAGCTGATGTGTAAGGAGGGTATTCTGGTCTAGTTGTCACAGGTTGTTGAGGATATGGACAGTTTTGAGAGGAATTTTGATATGGTGGATTATAAGATGGAAAATTTGATATATTAGCTGAAGTTGTTGGATAGGATGAAGGAGTTGGAAACTGATTATTATACAAAGGATAAGGAGTATTAGAGTTTCCATGGTACGCTGTGGAAGGGTTTGAAGCAGCAGTAGGTGTTGGTATTGAAGGATATGGTAACATTACATTTGAGCCCGTACCACTATATGCTATTTTTACATGCAAAAAATATTAAAAACCATACTTAAAATTAGAATTCGTATAAATTTAAATGTAATATTTTACATAGTAGTACATTAAACTTACGCATTTGTGTAGGATAAACAGAGTTTATAGGTTGTTCAATTCGAGGAACAGAATAAACAGGAGGAGTTTCCGAGAAAGTAGCTGTCATTATACCAATTAAATCAAGAAGATTTGATGTAGTCTGAAATAGTAAAATATACATTATACATAAATAAAATTAGAAATAACATATTAATAAGTTTAAATCTTACAGGAGTCCAATTGTGTAAATATGGCAGATAAATTTTTCCATTGTGATCAACATACATTGACATTTTAATTCGCATAGCTGATGTAGGTTTAACATAACAAATTGGAGCATTATTTGGATGTGTATCCATAAGCCAGATACAAATTGGAATGTGATAAGTAGTACCTTAAAAATTAATTATAAGAAACAAAATATAATTATATTTTATAAATCAAAACATTATTAAAAAAAATTATGTAATGTTACCTTTAAAGGTCACTGGGATAGTTCCACTTAAATTTACTAATTTTTTTTCAATTCTGTTTGAAAATACTATAAATAAAATAGTTTGATATAAAATATAATTCAATGAAATACATAGCTCATTAAAAACAACTTACAAAATGTCTCAAAGTTACATACGAGTCCATGATAGTAATTTAAAGTTTTTATAATTTCTTTCTTTGTTTGTTCAGGGCATTTATACTGAAATAAAGTCAAGATAGAATATTAAAAGGAATAAAAATTAAGAGCAACTCTCAAAATTGCATGATACAAACATACAATTATTTAAATATATTTTATAAATGTTATAATAAATATCATGCAATAAGCATTATATTATATCATTTATAACAAAAATATTTAGATAAAAATGTGTCATTAATAGAATATTATATTGTATTTTAATTATTTTTTATATTATTGTATAATTAAATTTATTTTATATTGTATTTTTGAAATTTTCAATAGTTTTTCCAAATATTAGGAAAAACCACACTACATTTCCAAAAATGCATTTAAAAGAATAATTTTTAATCCCTTCTTTAAAAAAATTTAAATATAGATGGACAATATAAAAAATATTTTAGTGAAAGAAAATATTTAATATGTGAAAATTTCTTTTTGTAATTTATTTCCCTTATTCTTAGTTTATAGTAGTTTATAAAACTGTAAATACCATTTTTTTTTTTTTAAATATTAGATTTATAGTTTTTAAGTATAATAATAATTGTCTTAAATAAAATGAAACTTCCATCCAGCCCCACCAGAGTAGCAAAGAATACCCATCATGAGAAGTATGTCCAGCTTTTTTTATAAGTGAAATTTTAAAATCATCATGAATTATTATATTTAAGCCATTATGAAATGAATGGAATCTCTTGTCATGAATCCTTCAAATATAAAATACATGTTATACATATATAATTATAATTTATGATAAAAATTTAAAGATACATTTATGTGTTAAAAGATTTTATTTAAAATTAATATTATGTCTTACTAAAGTCAGATACGATTTTATACGACTTTCTTCAACCCTTATCATTTTGAAATCTTCCTAAAACAGATTAAAAAAAACGTAGATAAAATAAAACTACAAAGTAAATAATATCAATACTATGTTTACTTAAATAAAATTAGGAATTCAATCTAAAAAATAATTCTTAATCTAAATACACATTTTTTTTTTTTTAATAATCTTTGTCTAGAACAATAAGCTTAATTAATAATATGAAGTACATTAAAACAACAGTGGGGTGTTTGATGGGGGGGGGGCGATGGAGCAGTCATCTCCTCTTCCCAAGAATTTCTTAATGACCTTAATTCAATATGATCTGGTAACACTAGTAATAGCATTGATTATAGAATACACTATTCTATAATCAATGGTAATAGGTATAAAACTTTCCTTAGATAATATGATCTAAGTAACTTTCAATATGATTACTGCAGATGACATCATTTGGCATAATCTGGATTATTTGTGATATGTAGATGATGCCAATTGATGTCATTTCTACATTTCTTTTCAATCAATTAATTCCAGATGGGTAGTTGATCCTTACTTTTCATCAGCGTTGTTCAGTGTATAATACTATATATATATATATAAGCATTTTATTTTATTATGTGTTGTATAATGTAGGTAGATATTAACCTTGACATTAACTTTTATCTAGTATTGAAAAATATCTATTTCTGTGAGTTTTTGCAACAAAATATTATATATTATGTTTGTTACTATTTACATACTATGTGACAGTACATTTTCTAACATCAAGCACATAAAATCAATGGAAAGCATAAATGAAATCATAACGTTTATTACAAATATCGACTAACGTAAAAGAAATCAATCTTACTGAATTATCATCTACAACTATGCATCCTCAAATCACAAATTAAACAAGTTGTAAATAAAAATAAAAAAACACATTTTAATAATATTTTTTTTCTTTTCCTTTTTCTGGCTCCGTATATGTTAAAGGTCTAAAAATTGGCCCACTAGTAACTTTGAGTAGCCCATCCCTGGTGTATATGATTCACCCCTCCCCTTGAAAATAAGTCTCAAATACGCCTCTGCACAGGAAGAACAAAGTGAAAAGACCTCCCAATGGAGATATTTTGTTAGTAAAAATATTTTAAAACACAGAATATATTAGGTGTATCAAATTAATTTATAAGAGAGAACAAAATTAAATGGCATTGATAATGATGAAATAAATAGGTACTTAAATTGTTAAAATGATTTTCAAAGGAAAAACAATACATTTAGTTTCATTTTTTATGAATTAGTGCGAAACTAGTCCCTAGGTATTTGAATAATTAATAAATGTAGGATCCTATTATGCATTATAAATTAAATTTTAAACTTGATAATAGTTACTTACCAATCTATAATCAAAATTAACAATGGAACTCGGGTAAAATATTATATGCTACACTGAAATATTACAATTTTAATAATAAAATCGTAACATTAGATTTAAAGACATTTCAGACAAAAAAAAAATGACTTTGTATCAGCATTATAATTAAACTGTTGCAAATAATGAACACTAAAACTGAGTATATTACATTTTAATGCACTAGAAGAATAGAGCTACAGATTGCAATCAGAAATAATGACATTTTAATCTGTGATAAAGTTATGAATCATGATGCATAATTATATGTTACCCACAAAAAAATACAAATGGAAAGTATAAACCACAGCTGATATATAAACAATAATTATTTACAACTGTGGTTTCTAATGTTGGTATCCTATGTTTGCATTATGATAATACCGCTGTTGAAAAGATATGATATTGACAATTGATATTAAAAATAGGTATAATATTATTATTACAGAATACAGAGTAAATAACATCTTTATTTTCTATGTATACCTAATTATTTTAGTTCATGTCAATAATTATTAATTACGTTTATGTGGTCTGTATGTTCCGCATTTTGATTTGATTTAATTTTGTTTTGGAATTGCTTAATATTTATACTATCTATTAATTATTATATAAATGATTTAATAAGTTATATATTGTTATATTTTTAAACACATTTATATACCTTTTGTTATATCTGTCTGTATATATACAATGTATTAATATAATTCTCAAATATGATTAATGACGTCTTGTAACTGGCAATATATTATTATAATTAAAAGTTGTTACTTAAAAGATCTTAAAACGGTTGTATAATTTTGGTTTTATATTTGAATATATTGTGAAATAAATATGGAATTGAACCCTATGCAAGTGGCTTTGAATACTGTTAGAACTTTAAGATTAGAATTAATGCAGCTTATTATTGAAATTGGAGAAGGTGTAAAAGAAGATGGAGCACAAACAGACCCAAAGGATAATCGTTATATGTACTCTATGAATGAAATGGTTGGAAAACTTGGACTCCACATGAGGTGATATCTAAAGTGGATTATAAATAGTTGAAACCGATATAACTTGAATTTTAATTTCAGAGATCTTGAACAAATTGTTGGTTCTTTATCTAGTCCTCCAGGTGCTATGTTACTTTATAATACATCATTTTTAACACAAGAAAGTACATCTGACAGACAAGCATTATACACTCCACTAGTGTCTTCTCATAAATGGCTGGATAAAGTATGTACATTAATTAATTTTTCTTAACTTAAACTATTAAATATATTAGAAATTATTAAAGTTATTTGGTTTTTAGGTTCATAAATTTAGTTCTAATGCAATCCAAATTCTGAGTCAAAATTCATTAAAAAAATCGTATTACAACTCCAGTACAAATAAGAAAAAACGACAGCAATCTAGCTTGCATAATATATCACCACAGTAAATATCTAGTTATATATATATATTTTTTTTTTCTAATACAATTTAATTTGAATTTAATATAATTTTTCAAGAGGGGAATCAAAATTGCAAAACCAATAATCGAAAAAAAGATTTTGTGAATTTAAGTATCATATTTGGTATTTCTCACACTTTTAAGTAAGGTGCTCATTAAGGTTAAGGATCAATACTAACCTGTAATTTTGTATATAATCCACACTTATTGAGTTTGATATTTATTGCTTGCGAAAATATTTTTTTATGTATATTCTGTTTGGCAAAAGAGCATGCCGTGACTCAACGAAAATATGTTTGTTCTGCGCATCTCCCATTATACTTAGCCATTGTGTTCCAAACTCCGGGCGAAATCTAGTACCCAGTGGCAGTCTATGTGTGCAGAAACGGCATGTTCTTTCACTGTACTGAGTGTATATGTTATTAAATAAAAAGCAAGAAGATCCCCGATTATATTACAGTTAATAATTATATATTTACGTTAATAAATTAACTTGAATTAATAGTTATCCCAATTTCCTCTGTAGGTATACCTATCTTAATAATTTATAATAAATTGTATTTGTTTTAGAGCTGTTGATGGTTTGTTGACAAATATTGATCGAATGTTTCCTGATATGAACATAACAATAACAAGACCATGTGCATCTAATGTTGTTCTATTGGTAATTTAATTTGTACCTTTCAAATTTTTAATTTTTTACCAGTCATTACTCACCTTAGTGTTATAATTTATCCTATAATATACTTATTATCTTATAACATATGGTTTTATAACTATGGTAGTTTAAATTATGGGTTAGGCTTTTACGCCTCACAATTTCTGATGGATTAATTTAATATTTATTTTTGTTTAGAAAATTTTTAATTTAATTATGATTAATAACATTATTTCTTAATAATTAAATATGACAAATTCAAGACAAATATTTAATACTACATCATTTTAGAAATATTTTTCTGTATAAATCTATTTAAACTTAAACAATATAAAATATACATTCACATTACATTTTTTTATTTTAGGTTGGTTTAAGCAGAATATTACAAGCTATCATATCATTTAAAGGAGTTATGATTGAATGGGTTATTGTAAAAGGATTTAATGAGTCTGTAAACCCTAATAGTTTGCAACAAGAGCTTTGGCATGAATCGAGGTATCATGTTTTTCGTAAAATAACTGATCACGCTAATGCAGCTATGTTACATTTCTCTTCGCCAACTTTGCCTGATCTTTCAGTTCGATCATTTATGGTAATTATATCAAAAAGTAACACAAATATAAATAATAGAGGTCTTCAATGATATTTAATATAGAATATAATGGCACAATTTTTATTTTGCATTTTTTAGGATTTTTTTGCTTTATAGTAATTTTTTTTAGTATATTTGGTGCCTTTTTTTCATTTTTCTACTTTTTGTTCATTTATTTGCATTTTTCATAACTTTTTATTTTTTTATAAAATATAAAAAAACTAAAATATTTATGTTTCAATGGTTATAGAAAGAAAAAAACGCACATGACAATATCGAAAAATATTGATATTTAGTTGCCAATATTGATATCATGTCAATACCAATATCTTTGAAGACCCGTTTTTAAATAATAATTACCAATTAATCTTTTTTATTTTTAGACTTGGCTCAATAGTTATATGACATTATTTAATTCAGTATGCAAATCATGTGGAAATCGGCTCCTAAATGCATACCCGCCAACTTGGAGAGATTTAAGATCTTTAGATACTTATCATTATGAATGTAAACCATAATATATTTATTTACTTGATGACTGTGTAATACTATACAACATGAATATGAGCAAAACTGTACATTCATTAAAATAAAATAAATTTAAGTATTCAATCGTTATTATTGCACAAAAATTGGTTAGAGACAAGCCCTCAAAAAACTTAATGGCACACCAATCGTTCGGTAAGCGAGAGGTCTGAGTTTAACTCCTGATACGGCAGCGAAACTTTTGAGCTGGTTTTCTTATTGTTAACATTTTAAAAATTGGATAATGAGCTCAGGTATCCACATACATAGGAATGTGATGACTACGGTGCAAAATATGGACATCAGTAGGTTTTACACTCCAGTGAACAGTGTTTAGAACGTGTGTTCAAAGCGTCATACCGGCCCCAAACACCGTTCCAAATTAAGGCAATGTCCTGATCAAGGACGATCAGTGCTGGTTGGATCGCTGAATGTTACGAATCTCTATTAGTGCACAGAAATCTGTGATAAGACTAGTCCCCAGATAGCATAATGGTAGAGTAATCACTAGACAAGAGATTTTATTACAGACAAACGTGACAGTGAGTTAAACAAAAGAGTGTAAAATAGATAGTTTCCGAGTTTTTTTGTTAAATTTTAGGGCTGGGTTGCATAAACGTTCTGTAGTGACTTACAGAGCCGTTATCGCACCGTTAACCGCTAATGGTTCTGTAAATAAAAGTGGGTGTTGCTTGAACGCCTGATAATGGTAACGGCTCTGTAACTATTGACTACTGGATCTGTAAATTACAGATCGGATTTTGGTTCTGTAACTTACAGATTGCTTAATTATACAAATGTTATCAATGTTATTGTTGACATTTTTGATAGTGAATTGTTTATTTAATTATTTGTTGGTACTGTTTGGAGTTTTGACTCGTGTATTAAATATTTACGTTGTTTCTTTTTAAAATTAATTATTCAATTAATTATCAATATCAATTAATTTTCAATAACATGTTTAAAAGGTGTTATTAATGTAATTAACAGTTCTTTCTCCAGCTCTGTGAAGTTTGTATATGCTTCACCTGTTTCGTAGTTATTGTACTTAATTAAACTTAATTTAAAATATATTAATATATCAACGATTATAGTTAGTACTCCAGTAGTGAATGTGGACAGTGGAGACAGAATACTGAGTAGTACTCATAAGTCATGATAATGATATTAAAATAATGTATAATGTATGTGTATCATTTTTGTTATCATTATTCAAATTTATCAAATAAAATGTGGTTTAATTTATAAATTGGTAACCACGTTATCAATAATTGAATATTTCTTTATGCAACCCACCCATAGTTTTACACAATCATTAAACCATAATGAATTGGTAAATTACAGTGCCGGTAACAAATTTACAGACTGATCTTTATGCAACCCACTCTAGGTAATTTTTCCTAAATTTTGAAAAAAACAATTATGTATTTAAAAAAATGACCTCTTTAAAGTACTATCTAGAGGCAAAAAAGTTGCTGGTCAAAATTTTTAGAGACAAGTATTTTCATATGAGAGTGTTAACAGAAAAAAAAATAACAATAATAAAAATAAACATCATTGTAAAAAACACTTACGAAATTGAATTTAGTTTAAACTGGTAATTTATGAACATAAGTTTGAAACCATAAATTAAAGCAAAATTTTATATAAGATTCATTTTAAATGCATATTTTAATGATTTTATGAGCATATATCTCTATTCTCTACATCATAACATAACTAATTAATAAAATGTAACTACATTGCTTTATTTATAATGAAACATACAAAACTATTGAAGAATAGAAAGACTTACTTAGTTTTCAATATTACATGAATGATAATCAATAAACAAATCAAACATTTTTTTTTTATTAGTGTTAAAAATATTTTTTAAATATATGCATTTATTTACTATCAAACTTCAAGTAATAATATTATCATCTTAACTATAATCATTGATTTTATAATATATTATAAAATCAATGCTATAACATATCTATGGCCATGAAGGTTTTTCGTCTTTCTTCACCAATCCACCATATAAAGCACTTCTATCTCTAAATAGCGTCATTCTTTCTGTTTCTTTGTCATCCAGATATTTTCCAAATAAAGCGCCAAGTGATATTGGGATAGCTACTATGAAGTAGTCCCAGGTTAATCCAAATAATGCATGTTTGGGTGCCATTATAGAATAAGTCTAAAACAAATTAATTTAATTTACATTAATACAGTATTAAAATCTTATTTTCAATAATACAATTGTGCATAAATCTTAATTAAAAATAGACCAATAAAACTGAAATATTTACTTTTAATACAAAATAATATAGTAGGACGAAAAAAAATATATATTTATTTAATATAACCACTAATGAACAAATAGTTAATACTTAGGATTTCGCTAAATACGATGAAAGTAGATACACCTACTTAAACAACTGTTTTCAGTAGAAAGAGGAAAATCTATTTCAAGTAGGATGATTATAGCCTAATTCTGTCGATCAATAAATATTAAAATATTATAAATTTTAACTTAAAAATATGAAAGTCAAAAATTCACAAATTGAACCACTTGGTCACCCTATAGAAAATTGTCTTCTTTCCAACAAATAAGAAATAGACTCTAGAACGTGTCATCACTTTAAAATTCTTTATGTAAAACTTGAACACATTCTCATCTAATGATATACAAATTGGCAAAAATATGTAGCAAATTTTATATTATGTTATGATTTTATATTACATTAGTTGATAAACAAAACAATAATAACTCGTTCAAAAATATAATGCCAGCGATTTCAAGTGTGTTTACTTTCATATGTTTTGAATGATAAAATACTTAATGTTTAAATTCAATATTTCACATAACATACTTTAATTTTTTTGACTTTGTTCTTTTTTCCAATTCTGTGTATGGGTGTAATCTGCGTAAATCGCAGAAATAGAAGCAATGGGAAACGTTACCGACAAAAAGTTCCGTCTGATGTGATACCATGCACGACTTAATGCCATTTACCTGAAATAATTCACCGTTTATACAATTAGAAAATTGGTTCTAATAAATTTGAAAAGTATAATTGTTTTTAGAATTGCTATCTCATAAAAATTATATTTACTGTATGAAATTTGCACAATATCCCGCAACTATATGAAAAATTAGCCTCTCAGAAATCCGAACTTCGGAGAAGATGGGAGAACCACAGTTGACCTTCTGTGCTTATATCAGATCGTAACCATTGATTATAATGGCGATAATCACACCAAACCATGGTTAGGTTCAGTGATAAATAGCAGGAGAATTTCATTATCGAGAGGATCTCTTCAAGAAAATATATGATAAAAAGTCAGGTTTTAATAAAACTTTACAAAATATTACACATTTTCTGTTGGCTGGAATTATTTTAATCCCAACCTAATGGTTAACTATTTTTCTACCTGAATATTTATTTTGTTCAAACACCGAATTTAATGTATAAGTACTACTAGTTTGTTCATAAAACCTAGGCGTATTTTTCTAAATTTGATGAACTACAATACTTTGTAATCTTTTATTTTGATACTGTTTCTGAATAAACAAAATTAATATTACTAATTTATATTTATATTCTATATTTTCAACTGATTAATGATTACAAATGTTTGCAATAAACTATATTTTATGTATTTACCAATATTCGTAGTAGTTCGTAATTATTATAAATCTACTCAATTAACCTTTAATCAGAAATAATTAGTCAAAATGTTCATAGATATCATGTCGTGTGTCCGAGATTAAATTTTACATTTACAAAACATTAATCAGTCAGGTCATCTTATCTCATTTACCTATTAAGAATAAATATGTGCCCAAGTGACAATTTTCCTTAATATTTAAATTTGAATAATTCAAAAACTACTCGTTCAAATTTTAATTTCATTGCATCAAAATTCACAGAAAAATGACTCGAATATAATTCCGTA
Source organism: Stegophylla sp. TES_Ste_2020 (assembly GCA_025469315.1). NCBI lineage: Eukaryota > Metazoa > Arthropoda > Insecta > Hemiptera > Aphididae > Stegophylla > Stegophylla sp. TES_Ste_2020. The sequence goes on from JAIPRM010001451.1 coordinate 37,165, forward strand.
ATTAAAATAGGGGATAGCCATTTGAAAAAAGAAAGTTATTATCTCCACAGAACACCCTAAAGGTGACATGAAAAAAATGAGTTATGAAAAATATTGGTTTTATAGTTACTTGAACATTCCGGAAAAAAAAATCCCAAATTTTGCATTTTTACAGCCAAAAATAGGAGTAAGCACGCTTAAAAAATCACCCTATATACATTTCTTAAATTCAATTTGAAATTTTTTAAAATCATTTAAAAATCTGTAAACTTGGACTTCTTATTTATTAACCTTTAGCTACCACTCCTTTGATTTTTTTACACTCATACATACCTACGTATTTATATATTTTTACAATGCTATATAATTGTATTATTAAAAATATCAGTAAAATTGGTGATGATTTGCAGGAGACGATACAGCCCCTTAATATATCTGCTATTTATAAATACCGCTTATACACATGCCACAAGAAGTAATCAACGTCATTAAAATAACTGTTAGTAATATTATTGTTATTGCATTGAATGTTTTTAAAGTATTTCTTATAATGAAATGATTTTTTTTTTTAGATTCTGAACGAATTGAAGAAGCTTATGTTTTTACAATGATTTTTATTAATTTTTAGATTCTGAGCGAAGTGAAGAAGCTAGTGTTTTTACAATGATGTTTATTTTTCTTTTTTTCTTTTTTTCTGTGTACAACTTTTCGTATAGAAATACTTGTCCAAAAGTTTCGATCAATAACTTTTTGAAACCGGATTTACCTCTAGATTGTACTTTAAAGAGGTCATTTTTTGAATTTCTCAATTCTT
>JAIPRM010001452.1:0-25999 GCA_025469315.1 Stegophylla sp. TES_Ste_2020
AAAAAACTACCCAAAATTTAACAAAAACGACTCGGAAACCATCATTTTTTGATCCGAATTTTATGAAAATTTAAACATAGATAGAAAATCCTATAAAAAAAGATTTCGGTGCAAGAAAATTTTGAAAATGTGAAAAAAAATTTTGGAAATTTTTTGAAAAATTTTTTTTTCTTATATTATAAACTTTTTTCGTTCAGAATCGTTTTACTGAAGAAATAATTTATCGTTTCTTTAAAATTTAATACGCCCGTCAAGAGAATACTACCCGTCGTGCGAAGTATGTCCGGTTTTTTTTTTCTGTTAACACTTATTCGTATAGATAATATACCCGTCTAAAAGTTTCGATCAGCAAATTTTTGGAACCGGATTTGCCTCTAGTTGATACTTTAAAGAGGTAATTATTTGAATTTCTCAATTCTTCAAATTTTTTTTTTTTTTTGTTGAAAAAAACTACTAAAAATTTAACAAAAAAGACTCGAAAACCATTATTTTTTGATCCGAACTTTATGAAAATTTAAATATAGATAAACAAAAATATGGGAAACATTTTGGCGCAAAAATATTTTGAAAACGTAAAAAAAAATGTTTGTACATTTTTCTAACATTTTTTTTTCTCATTTAATTTTTTTTTTCTTTTATTTATTAGATAAAAAAAAAAATAGAAAAGTAAAGTAAAATATAGACAAGAAAGCCGGATATACTTCGCACCACGGATATTCTTCGCTCTTCGGATCAGATATTCTTGGTGAGTGTGTTGAAAATGACGACTATTATTGTTCTTTATATTATTAACTTCTTTTGTTCAGAATCGTCTTATCGAAGAAATGATTTATTGCTTCTTTAAAATTATACACACCCTTCAAGAGTATCTAACCCGAAGAGAGAAGAATATCTGTGGTGCAAAGTATGTCCGGCTTTCTTGTCTATACTTTACTTTATTTTTCTTTACTTTACTTTGCTTTACTTAACTTTACTTTTAATTTTTGTAGGGGAGCCTGATGCCCATGCTGGGCTGCAATATAATATGTGGTCAGAGATCGGATTATAGAGATATACAGTAGAAGTGTTGATTTCATTTGGAATATTGATTTTTAATTAACTAGGGAAAAAAGAATACTCATTCATGTATGGCTTTGAGAAAGTTTTTTGTTTAAATTTGATCGAGTTAACTGTGAAAACTTGAACTTTGTATTTAAAACCATTATGTAATATACGAGTACCTATGTTATAAAATATCATTCAAACAATTTTAAAAATATTTGAAATCTTTTTAAAACAAATGATAAATACATAAATGTATATTAAAAATTATAATAGCGTATCTATATAATATCCGATATCACCGTCATACAGATTTTCTTTGTAGCTTTTGTGTTTCCCGGTTCTTAAATACTTATTACTCAACAAACAGACAATGTTTTATGAAAATGCATCACAACATAATTAAAAATTATGTACTGCATTGGAAATAAGTTTAGGAATCATAGTAAACATTTGTAAATAAATGATGCGTATTAAATTTACAGGCGGTTAAATTGTCATGTGGATTAAAAAGAAAACAATTTAAAAGATTTTTTTCACTACAAAGCAAACAGAAAAAGTTAAAAAATACCTCAAAACACCGTAAAACACTTATTAAATCAACAAAGAAAAGTAAATAAATACGTTTAATTATATTCATTTTTGAATGCTTAACAATGTTTTTAGTATAAAGGTTAACATTTTACTATCTGTAACCCACACTCCAGTTAAGAATGAAGTGTTAAATCCACTCGGGCGCCGTAGTCTTATCATCAGATATTTATAATGTATAATAAATGATCACGTACACAATAAGTGCAAATTCATTTCCTATAAAAATTTAAGTGTAATTGGGCACGTGTTTTAAATAAATAACACAATTATACTGATATTTGAAAATAATACATATTTTATTTATAACACTCATATCAACTCTGCGTGTTAGAAAAAAAAAACCAGGTAAATGAATATGAAAAAACTACTAGATAAAAAAACAACCAATGGATGCGTCTACACACTATAAAATAAAACAAAACATTAATTAAACAGAGTACGGGTGCTAATTAAACAATCAAAATAATCAAATAATATAAAACATATCAAATGTTGATTATTTGAATTTAAATAATTTAATAAGATCAACTTTAATATTATCTGAATTGCCTACTCATTATAATATGTCACGCTGAAAAAACTTGGTTGAAATACAACATAAGTTTCTAATAAATATATCTTAATTAATTTGTAATTTTATGTAAGTTTTATATCCAAAATTATTAGGTCAGATGTACAGTAACTAAATTGTTTTCAATGTAATACTTGACAATTATTTTAAGTTTTTAGCTAAATGCCTATCGTCATATGTATTCGCTTTACAAATAAATTAGGTATGCACTTTAATTTTAAACATTTTATACTTAGTATATATAGTGCCGAATGTAGAGAAGGCGAGCGGTGGTTCTTGCGCCGTGGGTGTCATATATTTAAGAGTGCCTCAATATCAAAAGCTTTTATTAAAGAACTTGTGAATTATAGGGAAGGGGTGATATGGGGTGCTAAAACTTAATTTTCCCTGTGAAGGTGAAAAACACTCTAGATCTAACACTGAATATTTATCTAAATGTTACCGAAAAACATAATAATTTATTAATTGTCATATCGATTTTTAGTCATTCTCGAAAATAGTTGCTGACATTAGGCAATTTTTGATATTTCTTAGTTTTATCCATATTTCTATATGACGTTAAACGTTGTTGTAAATCTATACGTCTTAATCTATCTAAATGTGCATAAACTAGTATTAAAAAAAACTATTCACAAACACGTACAATGAAATGACAATTAACGGAATGTGAAAAATTATTTTCGTGATTATTTTTAAGAGTTGGTGAAACTTTCAAGTCTAGCTGCATTATTTTAGAAGTTATGTTAAAAAGTAATTTTCTATTTTACGGAAATTCCGGTGATTGCATATTTTGCCGTTTTTTGTCAATTTTTCGACGGATTTTCTCCGTTTTTAGAAAAAGTATTGAGAAATTGGAAAAATTACCTCCTTAAAGTACCACCTGGTTATGATTCAGGTTCTATAGAGATACTGATCGAAACTTTTAGACAAGTATTTGTATACGAAAAAGTTTTCAGAGAAAGAGAAAAATAAAAATAAATAAACATCATTGTAAAATAATAAGCTTCTTCACTCCGTTCAGAATCTAAAATAGCGTAAACTCGAATTGTGTAAAAAAGTATTTATTTTAATATTATTTATTTATTTTTGATTCTGAACAAAGTGAAGAAGTTAGTGTTTTTAAAATGATGTTTATTTTTATTTATTTTTAGATTCTGAACGAAATGAAGAAACTAGTGTTTTTACAACGATGCTTATATCAGATTCTGAACGAAGTGAATATGATTTTACAATGATGTTTTTTTTGCTCTTTCTGTAAACACTTTTTTGTATAGAAATACTTGTCCGAAAGTTTCGATCAGTATCTCTATAGAACCGGAATCACACCCAGATGATACTTTAAAGAAGTTATTTTTCCAACTTTTCAATACTTTTTCCAAAAAGAGGGAAAAACTGTCGAAAAATTGACGAAAAACGGCAAAATAGGCAATTACCGAAATTTCCGTAAAACTAAAAATTACTTTTGACATAACTTCTAAAATAATGCAGCTAGAGATTTGAAATTTTCACAGACTATTAAAAACAGATAAGAGAACATTTCATAAAAATTTCAAAAAGATTTAATCAATTTTGAGTTAAGTACAGCACTTTGAAAATTTCGAAAATTTCTCATTTTTTGTAATAAAATTTTTGACTTTTGATATTAAGACTTGAAAATTTAATATGATCTCACTGACATACGTACTTATTGATGTGAAAAAATCTCAAAAATCGTTAGTCAATTTTTTTTTTATACCCGTTTAAAGTTAGAATTTCGACGAAATTCGTTAGTTATTCCTAAAATTACGCACTTTAACGTACATATAAGAAAATTGGCCCAACCGATTGTTTTGAAATTTGGTGTCTAGATAGAGAATTTCATTGCAAATATTTTGGTGCAATAAAATTTCTTACACACAAAAAATTAAACATTTTACAAGGGTTTGATTGAAAAAAATAATCGGAGAAAGTACGGATAAATTACCTATTTTATTACATAATATAAATCTTATTAACACACAAAAAGTTGAGAGGTTGATAGGTGATGTTTTATTGCATCTTTTTTTAATTATTGTTGTTGTTATTATAATTATCGTAATATTAATGTTAATTGACAGGACAGGTGGTATGTATAATAAAATATTTTAATAGCTTAAAATCTAATTTGATTAAATATCCTAACAGCCAATCAGGTATGGACATAGTTTCGACCAATGACAATCGTTTTGCTTTCAATAATAAAATAAAATTAATTCATAGCAGTCGTCAGACCGTCGTCTCGTCGTCAGTGTTCAAACCGATGCGGCAACGGAGAGTTCGTCTCGCTGATCGGTTTCACTCACTCCTCTCGCTCCTCTCTCTCCTCTCTCTCTCTCTCTTCTCTCTCCTCTCTCTTCTCTCTCTCTCTTCTCTCTCTCTCTTCTTACTAAATCTGTTTTATCTATTATGTGTACACTTTTTTTTCTTTTTTTTTTGACACCTTGTTTCCTTGCGTTATTCGATTCGCTGAAGGTACGCGTACGTAATGGTGAAGAGGGCATCGGTAATTCGCATTTAACAACCTGTGTGGTTGCTTAAGTCGCCTGATGCCGTGTACTGGACGTTATCTTAATAATGTGAGGGTACATGAGTGTTTTAACTTAAATTTATAAGTTCACGTAGTATTTAAAACGGAATTCGTGTGCGCGTTAGGTAGGTACGGTAGGTTAGGCAGGTTTAGGTAGGTTAGGTAGGTCCCCTCCATGAGCCCACCTTGTCGTGGTGGAGGGGCTCATGCCTTGAGGGGTATGCTAACGGGCTCACCAAAAAACGATAGTTAAAAAGTCTTTGGACAATTCACCCCTGCCCCAGGGCCCCACGGACTCAGGGGATCCATTATCACAGCTTTCTTTCGTCATATCTCTCTCTTCTTCTCTTCTGTGTTAGATTGGTTAAGTGGGTTAAGTAGGTCAGGTTAGGTTGGTTAGGTACCTGTCACCGTCTTGTCTGTCTTTTATAGCCTGTCATCAGCTATCGTCAGCCCTCTGTCTGTCTATCATCTGTCATTTGTAAACATGCCAACAATGCTGCAGGTCCTAAGCCTGGATACAATGTGAAGACAAACTTCACTTGATACCTATTTATTATTTTAGATTCTGAACGAAGCGAAGCTTTTTTTTTTTTGTGTACAACTTTTCTTATAGATATACTTGTTCAAAAGTTTCGATCAGTAACTTTTTGAAACCGGATTCGCCTCTAGATTGTACTTTAGAGAGGTCATTTTTTGAATTTCTCAATTCTTCAATTTTTTTTTTTTTTGAAAAAATTACCCAAAATTTAACAATCACATCATTTTTTGATCCGAATTTTATGAAAATTTAAACATATATAATAATAATAATAATTCCATCATAATATGGAAAACATTTTGGTGCAAGAAAATTTTGAGAATGTGAAAAAAAATTTTGAACCATTTACCAAATTTTTTTTCTTATTTATTTTTTTCTTCTTTTATAAATATTAGACAAAACAAAAGTAAAGTATAGACAAGAAAGCCGGACATACTTCGCACCACGGATATTCTTCGATCTTCAGATCAGACACTCTTGGTGAGTGTATTGAAAACGACGACTATTATTGTTTTTTATATTATTAACTTCTTTCGTTCAGAATCGTCTTATTGAACAAATGATTTATCATTTCTTTAAAATTCTATGCACCCACCAAGAGTATCTTTATTTTGATCAGTGATCAAAATCAAATATTGATTTATCAAAAAATACCCCGAAAAATGATACTTAAAATTATGTTTATTTTTTTAATTCTAAAACTTTTAATCTTTAAGTATAAAAAAAACTTAAAATCTTTGATTTTTCATTTTACAATTATAAACTCGATTAATTTGAAACACATCTTCATACACAGCAATATTTTATTTTATATATAAATAAAACCATATACCTAAAGGGTATGTTTCCTTTATTTCTTATGCTGATTATTTAGGAATAACTTTTCTTGTAAATCTGTATATCTATTGGAAGTTCATACCTATTTATTATGATCATTATTATTTATCATATTTATTACGTATTTATTTATAATAGGTGCCATTTCTTTTACAAATACATACGTGTGTACGGAATTTTGTTATTAATTTTAGTAAATTGTTAATTCCTTGTTACAGGATTATTTTAAGGTTTGAGAAAATCAAAGAAATTATAAAAGCATTTTATTACATAACATAGCATATACCTAACAGCTATAATTATAACTCTGTAGGCCTATAATATTAACTATACCCAAGAGAGTAGAGGGTATAATTATCTTAATAATAAATGTTCTACAAGTATAGTTTTAGTATATTATGTGAATTGGGTTATCTAGCCGGTCCAGTACAGGTACTTTTTAATCAGGCTGTTATTTTTCTTGCCTCAGTTTATTTTGGTTAGTGATTTATTGTTTTCTTAAGTACGCCAAAAATGCATAAATATACGTAAAGTCAATAGTATGGCATCAAAATATGACTCCGGGAGTGAAATAATTTTCCATGCGAAAAACCACTTTAATAATCAATAATAAAAATAATATAATAATAAAAATGAAAAACTTTACACGATTATGAAAAAAAAATTTACAAATTACTATTAAATCTTATCTCATAATTCTGTTAAATGTAGAATACAATATATAACATTTGGATACTCGAGTAAAATTTAATAAATTTGAATTATAATAAATATTTTTTAATGTATTTATTAATATTATTTCATTTCCTATTGTGCGTAATACACATCTTTGTGAAATTTTATGATTTCTTAACTACAATAAGTCCGTTGTGCAATATATTATTATTATTGTTAGTATGTAAAAAGAACAAATACCTATGTATGTTACTAATTTATTATTTATTATTAACAATTTAATAATTAAATGGTAGTAAAGAATGTTTTATATTAAAACAAAGTAAAATAAAAGTTATACTCAATGGGTGGTAATAGTAATATCTCATTTTTTAGTAAAGCGTTTGCATATGTTTATTAAAACATTTTTCCTGTTCTATAAATAATATTATTCTTTTGCATTATTCTATGAATATTATGAACAACCTTTTGATCAATATTGAGGCAATATAAATAAATTATTTCATAACTATATCATTTGTTAATTGTTTTCACATTTATTATGCTACTATATTGCCAATACTCTCCACAACTCATGCCTAAAACAAATCATATAAAATATAGGTTAGTAATGAAATTACGTAATAAAATATAATTTAATATATTCTAATATACCTAAAATATGTGAAATAAATTATTTAAGATTTCAAAAAATAACATACACTTAAAAATTGTGTAATCACAGGAATAGTAAATCTGCCGCAGAAATTCAACATAATGAAATAAAATAAAGAAGTCTGAACTATGTCCTTTAATTATTTGTTCAAATTATCGCGTAAAATCAAACCAATTCATGATTTAACAATCCCGGCATTAAATCCCTATGCAGAATAATACATTAAAATTACATTATGAAAATGTAAAAATAATACTTTAATGCGAAGTCTAATTAGAAACACATAACATCATTTAGTTTTGTAGAAACAATTATATTTCTATGAAATTGTATATGTTGCCGAGACGAGCGAATGACAGATGAATTGGTGAATAAAAAATTACTGTCATTCTTAGAAATAATATTATTCCGGAAAACTGATGTTATCAGATATTTTTCAAATATATATTCTTGTGAAACAATTTTCGATTTAATCGTATACAAAACGTGTCAATATATTGGAATATTATAATAATTTAATATAATATTCATTCGATTTGTTTTATTGTAAACGTTGTGTAGTTCAAAAATATTTAACCCAAAATGCATTACCTGATTAAAAAAAACTAAATGCATTGGCGTAGAAATAATTAATTAATAAATACTTAAAAGAAAAAATACACAAATTAAACAGAACATTTTTTCATTAATCACAATATTAAAATATTATAAAAATTAAATTCCTATTAAAATCATATTTCATTAATATAAAATACAAGATTTTGCACAAAAATAATTTAAAACACATAAATAGATAACCAGATTTCGAAAACAAGTAATTAGTTTCTGATACTAAATGTAGGTTTTTATGTACATTATCTTATATTCAGAGTGGAGTGAGAGAGCTAATGTTTATTTTTTATTTTTTTTTTTTTATATGTACACATTTTCGTATAGAAATTTTTGTTCAAAAGTTTCGATCAGCAACTTTTTGAATCACAATTTGCCTCTAGATAGTACTTTTAGAAAATTATTTTTCGATAGATTTTTAAAGTTTAGGAAAAAATTCTCAAAATTTAACAATTTTGGCGCAAGAAAATTTAGAAAATGTGAAGAAAAATCATATTTTGTTCACTTCGTTCAGAATCTAAAACCGGTCTAAAAGTTGTGATATTATTATTATATATATATCTTTGAACTATACATATAATTTATGTTAAAATTGTCTACTAATAATTGAACTTAGTTTGGTAAATTGAGTTTAAGATTTAAAAATACAATAACATAATAAGGACCTATATTATTATTCATATATTACTACAATTTAATTAGTGGTACTTTAAAGTCATCAGGTTAAGGTTCAATTATTAGCAGACTAATTTAACACAAATTATATGTACAGTTCAAAGATTTAGCTATAAAATAATATCTCAACTTTTAAAGCTGATTTTTTTTATACTTTGCGTTTTTTATTATTTTTTTTTTTTTTTTTACACGGAGTTTGGCGAAGTGTTTTTGGTGGGTTAAATTGAACATAAAGTTACACATTTATATTACTCCTTAGTTTTTATTAATAGGCAACTAATTTAACTTGCTTACAATTATTAGAATTAATGTAAAATAAGAATTTTATTATCTATAAATATTATTCACCACATTACTTGGTAACGTTTTCATGCGTTTTAGATTATCTCCATGACAAATATGGAATTTTAAAATTCATAATATTTAGTTTAAAATTATACTCTAATTCATTTTCAATATTTGAAGTATCTATATTATACCAATATTTTTGAAAACTAAATAAATGCATCTTACTTGGCTTTTATATAATTTTTTTCAAGTACTAATTATATATTATATATATAATATATACAATCTGTATCATCTATAACGACATCAAGGGACCTTAAAATATACGTCATTATAACCAGATGTCGTTATAACCAAATTTGATTTTTTTTTTTTTTATTAATACATTATATACTCATAACCGCATGCTACTGAAACATATTTTTGGCTAGTCGATCATCATCTACAGAGTTTCAAAAATAAATGCAAAATGCATCAACTTCCGAGCGTTAATAATAACTGAGTGAAGGTACCCTTTCTATGTAGGTAATCACATCGATAATATTAGATGATCATTTGTGAAAATAATATTTTTAAGTTGTTATAATTTAACTCTGAATGAGTTAAAGAACTAAAAAATTTTTTTCTGAGTATTTTTGTATCTCTCTCCCCTAAATTCAAATTTTATTTTTAAGTTTATTTTTAGGTTTTTTAGGCTAAAAATTTTATTTTTAGGTGGGACTAAAATATTTATGGCTTCATCATCAAACATAAGAACTGCTAATATTAATTTAATAACATTAATAAGTTTCATTTGATAATAAATAAAACACAATTTTATATTTTCGTATTTTTTCTACACGTTGAATAATTTTCATGAAAGTTTTTCACCATCGTTAAAATTTTAGAATTATGGCTCAAATGGTTAATTCAAACAACGGCAGATTTCTCATCCTAATTATTACAAAAAATATAAAATTTATTGTTTTTAGAGCAAGAAATTGTATAACAGTTTACTCTTATATAAGTCATCATATATTACGATTTTGTTAAAATTAATACGACCCAATTTATTCATATGAATTAAACAACAAATCACTGCAAAATTAATTATTTACACAATTCATGAAATGGACACAAACTATTCTGTTATTACCAATTCGAAAATAATATTTATCAAAACATGAAATAAAAGACAAAAACTTATTGATGAATTTCGAATGAAATGTGAATATTTAAAAATTGATAAACATACCTACTCAATATAAAACAGAAAATTATTGTTGTCTATAATTCATTGAACTTCCGCTTAGAATCGTATCACTGAAGAAATAATTATTTATCCTTTCTTTAAAATTCAACATACTCACCAAGAGTGTCCCACCTGAGAAGCAAAGTATTCCCATGGTACAAATTATATCCATCTTTTAGATTCTGAGTGGGAGCGAAGAAGCTTATAATTTTAAAATTATGTTTTTTTTTCTCTTTCTGGAAACACTTTTTCATATAGAAATACTTGTTCAAAAGTTTTGATCAATAACTCTATAGATCCGAAATCACACCCAGCTGGTACTTTAAACAAGTCTTTTTTCAAATTTCTCAATACTTCTTTTAAAAACTTGGAAAATTGACAATAAAAACGGTAAAATATGCAATTACCGAAATTTCAAAATTGCGAATGATAATGCTGTTGTAGCTACTGCACGCGAAAAATGCAGCCACAATAGCCTCATTCAATAATATACAGGTACACGCCGGAACTAAGTTATAATATCGTAGATTATATCGTACGTTTAAAATATACAATAGTGGATCTGCAAGCGGTCATATTAAAACCTAACGGCCAAATCAAATTTTAATTAATTACACGTCCGCACTACACACACTCGCTGATGGGGCACGTACGTACGAATCGTACACAACACACGCATTGTATCTAATAAGACAATAACTTGAATTTACCTTTTCAATTATTGCGGCGACCATGTATTACTTATTATTATTGATAATAAGCCAATCGGACACACGCGTTTGTTGCGCCGTCGCAGTGAAAGTGCTGCTGCATCACGACGAATAGTTGTTTCTTGTGCGCAACCGTTACGAAGACATTACACTGCCGAAACAATATCACCACAACACGATTAACGGGTGAGCGCGAAAACGAACGAAACGAGAAAAAGCCAAAGGGATAAAACTTCGAGGACTTTCGCCCGAAACACGAAATCCACTGCGTTTTCTTGGCTCCTGGAGATAACGTTTGCGACTTTTTCCTGTAATCACGGTGGTCGGTCGGTACTCTGTCCCCGACCTCCTGGGTACGACGCGCGACGAGAGTTACCGCGGTCACGGTCTGCTCTTAACAGTCTTATTACACTTATGTGCGGGTGGCGACAACGCCGTCGTTGTCGTCGTCGTCCTCTACAACAACAACATAATAAATACACGTTCTATTATTAGATTGATAAAAAAAAAATTACTAAAAAATAGTCCCTCGGAACGCGGTCAATCGATCTGTTTACTATATTATTATTATTATTGTACATAGGCGGTCGATGCGTCAAAACTGGTCCCCGAGAACTGCGTTCACTTTAATCCGCGCGAACATCTTTAATACTATATTCGTATTCAGGCTAGTTCCTCATTACCGCCTCGTGTTTATTGTTATACCGTTAAGACGTCACAATACGATACCGTAAATCCAGCTGGAAGAACATAATATTATCACGCAGATCCCATCCATCGACGGGACAGACCGTATAAATAATATTAACTTCTACTACAATGACCGCGCGCGTCGTATACAGTTACAGTCGTAATATTGTACGCTATACAATTTCGTTGTTATCGCATTTACATTGTCATCGGTCTCGTGTTTTGTAACTTTTCACTGGTTGGCGGTAAAAATAGACTACCGGTCACTACCGCGTCACGTGTCCTGAGACGATACAATTTACGCGGATCCGGTGCAGTGGCGCAGTTAGATAGAGGCCATGGGTTCGGTTGCCCACAGTGGCAAATTGTTAACGATTTAGAAGGGCGGCAAATTTTTAAAGGTTGCATCCATCATATACGTAGTACCTATAAGTGGATAATGTTAATAGGTTGTTAAAGGTACACTCTTGCACAAATATCGAAACTTGAAAGTAAAATAAACACCATAAATAAATGCATGTCATTGTATGCGTTAAGATTTATTGTTAAATTATACGTCAAAACTCAAAATATGTTTAAATTATGCTCCTTCATTCTCTAACTTGATCTATATTGTAATAACAAATTATTTTTGGGCTATCCCACTCAGGCCAACTTCTTATTAATAATTTACAAATACGTATAAAACACATTATCACTTATTAGTTATTACATATGCATTAAACACATACCTAGAAAAAAATATTGTTTTGTTGCAAAATTAATTTGGTAATATTTATAATTTTTAGCGGAGCAAGAATGTATTGATTTTATAAATCTGTGTATTTTTTATTTTTTTTATTAATTTATTTTATTTTATTTTTTTATTTTCTGTGATGTATTGACACACTTTTTTGAGTAGAAATACTGGTCCAAAAGTTTCATTCAGTAAATGTTTGGGTAGGAAATTGCATCTAATTGATACTTTTAAAGGTCAATTTTAAAAATTCTCAATAGTTTTTCTGAGCGTATGGAAAAAATAGTTCTATGTCAAAAGAGCGAACGCAAAAGCGCGAATGCAATAAGAGTGAACGGAAACATAAGCGAAATCAATAAATTAATTCGCACGTCGGATGGAATACTCTTGACTGGTATATTGAATTTTAAAATTTTCGATATACTAAATGACGACTATTATTGTTCTTTATAATATTAACTTCCTTCGTTTACAATCATCTTATTGAAGAAATTATATATCGTTTCTTTAAAATTATACACACCCATCAAGAGTATCTGACCCGAGGAGCGAAGTATGCCGTATGCGGCTCTCGAGCCACGAATTCGCTACCTCCGCTCTATAGTATAGACTATAGAGTGTCACACGCACTATTTCACTTATTTTGAAGTGATGAGAATAATGCGATTTTCGTTCCCCTCCGAATTCCGCCCTCTTCAAATATTGCTTAACTCAGCTCACCCCTTTTTATTCATAAATTCTCTCGGAACATTTCGCATGAATTCTTTAAACTATATTATATACTTTTATAGATTCACTTTAAACACTATTTAATATATATTACATAGTATTCAATGAATTTTAGATTCTGAATGAAGTGAAGAAGCTAGTGTTTTTACAATGATGTTTATTTTTATTTTTTTTATTTTTTTTTTCTGTGTACAACTTTTCGTATAGAAATACTTGTCCAAAAGTTTCGATCAATAACTTTTTGAAACCCGATTGGCTCTAGATTGTACTTTAGAGAGGTCATTTTTTGAATTTCTCAATTCTTCAATTTTTTTTTTTTTGGAAAAAACTACCCAAAATTTGACAAAAACGACTCGGAAACAATCATTTTTTGATCCGTACTATATAAAAATTTAAGCATAAATAGAAAATAATATAAGAAAGATTTTGGCGCAAGAAAATTTTGAAAATGTGAAAAAAAAATTTTGGACATTTTTCGAAACTTCCTTCGTTCAGAATCGTTTTACTGAAGAAATGCAGATTTATCGTTTCTTTAAAATTTAATACGCCCGTCAAGAGAATACCACCCGTCGTGCGAAGTACACCCATAGTGCGAAGTACACCCATAGTACGAAGTATGTCCGGCTTTTTTAAAATGTCAATCTAATTTTTACTTATTTCCATACGTTTATGTCTTAAGAGCCTATATTATGTGCGGCCAACTACTTCAACTGTCAAACACATAGTTTAGAAATGTTTGGAAATTCAGTCAAGTGGGATTAATAGACAAATTAAACCCAACCGGAGGGGATTTTTACTTACGCGTATATAGTGGCATTTAAATTGGGCACTGCTAGTCGGCGGCAGTTGACAATGAATATGACAACCCAATTACTTGAATTAGTTAGTAATCATCACCTCCATATTCCGGGGCGCTTATAATAACATTTATCCACCAATTGCAAATGGCATGATAAACGCTATTCACTCTGTTTGGATATATTAATAGGAGGGGGAAATATTATACCACACACGTATTAATGTCACAACTATAGCTAGTGCAGGAAAATCTAAGGATATTCGTGAGGTCTGCGATTGACCCACAAAATATGTTAAGTAACCTAAGCTATTTATAAACCGTAGATTTGTTTGCCCGGAAACAAATAAAAATGCTCGTTAGCGTCTACGAAGTCCTTTGAAAAGTGGAAAATGAGTAAAATGTACATCAACCAAATTATAATTACAATTAATCGTAAATCAACATTAATTCACTATAACATATTCAGTACTAATGTTTATCGTATCACCTCTGGTCATTCACGATTGAAAAAAGTGCAAAATATCTAGTTTACTGAGGAGGATTTCAACCCAGGGACCATCGCATTCGAATTTGACGCCTTAGTCAGTAGAGCACAAGAACAGCGTTGAAAACAGTTGAAATAGTAGGTATTTAATATCATAACCGAAAATACTGTTTGATATTATATATAAAATATTGAATATAGATGGTGACAAAACATTATCAACTTTCTTTAATGTTTTGTAAACTAGAAATATATCATAATATTTCTCCGTACTTCCACCGACTTTTTTTTAATCAAACCCTTGTAAAATGTTTAATTATTCGTCAATAAAAAATTTTATTACACCAAAATATTCGCAATGAAATTCTCCGTTTATGTACTATGTTTCAAAAAGATCGGTTGAACCAATTTTCTTTTACATACATTAAAATGTGTAATTTTAAATAAGACTAACGAATTTCGTCAGAATTCTAACTTCAAACGGTTATAGGGAAAAAAGTTGACTTTTTTCAGATCAATTTGATATATATGTGAGTGAAATCATATTAAATTTTCAAGTCCTAATATCAAAAATTAAAAATTGTATGACATAAAAACTAACAAAAAACGAGAAATTTCCAAAGTTTTCAAAATACTTTACTTAACTTAAAATTAATCAAATGATTTTAAATTTTGTATAAAGTGGTATTGTGACTATTTTGATCTATTCTGAACAAAACTTTTTATAAGTATTCCTATACAAAAAAAAAATATTCATAGAAAGAAAAAAAAAAATTTTAAAAAAAAATAAATATCATTGTGAAATCATAATTTTCGAAATCTTTGCTTCTCTCAGAATCTAAAAAAAATTTATAACTTATTTCTGTATTATTTGTATTACTTACATCATAATCGTATATAAATTATCAGTTTTTTCAATAAACAATAGTAAATTTAATATTTTTAAAGAACATGAACATTCCATAAATCCGTAATTAATTTTCTGTTGTCGAATCATTTAGTTTATTCTGACGTAATTTGTAAATGCTAGGGTTTATAGAGCTTGTTTTAGAAAATCCTATCTAGAGAAACATATGCCCGATCTTAACGATCGCATGTCGATGTGACATATACACACACACACATATTATATATTATTATGCACATTATTCATGTACGCCATATTTCAGTTGTAAAAGTAGGTATAATAACTATACTATTCAAATAGCTTGACAAAACAAAAGGTAAGGTAGGTATTTATAAATTTGGACTAAAACTTCAAAGTAAATTAAAATGTTTATTCAGGTTAGTTCAATCATTGCTTTTCAACATATTTAGATTTTTTTCATTGTTTATTGTTCATTGTAGATTTTACTAAGTCTTTGTGATCTATTTGTGGCAGTTCAAACACTAGATTACTCATCGTTTTTAGTTTATTTTAAACGTGTTTGGCCACGATATTTGGCTTGCATGATGTATTTTAAAATCTCAACGAAACGCTCAGAAAATTGTTACCTACATATTAATATATTATTATTAATCATTTTATACTATACAAAAATTTAAAATCAATATTGTTAATAATTTATGTCTCATATAGAATCTCAACGCATCGGTAACTGGTAAGGTATTCTTATTCGCTTAGTCGTCGAAGACTTGTTTCACCGCGATTGAGAATAATTTTTATCCTCTTCACAAGCGGCATTAGTAATTATACGATAAAGGTAAAAAAATACTTATGTGAGGAAAAAACAAACAAAGCTTTATTCAAACAGAAAAGTTTTGCTCCGAGATACACCAAACCATGTTTTATTCAGTGTTATAATATTTACGAGAGAAAGAAACTATGAGGATATTACCACACAAGAAGCTTCTTTTAGGTTTTTTTTTTTTTTATATATATAAAGTCAGTACGTCATAGCATTTTTTAAGTATATTTTCTGTGTCCAAATGGACACTAAGTCAAAACTATTTGGACACCCAGAAAAGAAATAAATTTATAAATTCATATAAATATTCATTCAAACATTTTAAATTTATTTACATGTCATTTTTCTAATTATTGTTCTTTTATAAATTCTTCTGTATCTCTGATATTACTTATTAATTG
The DNA here is from genome assembly GCA_025469315.1 of Stegophylla sp. TES_Ste_2020. NCBI lineage: Eukaryota > Metazoa > Arthropoda > Insecta > Hemiptera > Aphididae > Stegophylla > Stegophylla sp. TES_Ste_2020. The sequence continues at coordinate 16,500 of JAIPRM010001452.1, forward strand.
AACCTAATTATAAGTCTAAATCAGGGGTTTCCAACCTTTTTTTTACAGCGGGCCAAATTTGAGATATGCTTTGGCATCGCGGGCCAACATTTTTAGAAGAATAGAGAGGTTATGAAATCGAAGAATAAATAAGATTTATATAGAAGAATGTATGTTTATTCACATAATTTTCTTATTTTATTTATATAATTTTTAGATTCTAAACGAAGTGAAGAAGCTTATGAAATTACAGTTATCGTTTTTTTCTCTCTTTCTGGAAACACTTGTATAGAAATAGGTACTTGTCCAAAATATTCGACCAGTTTTTTTTTTTTTTTTTGATAATCTAACCTAACCTAATCCGAAATTACACTCAAATGTTACTTTAAACAGGCCATTTTTCAAATTTCTCTACACTTTTTTAATATAATAATGAATTTATAGGAAAAAAATAAATATAGGTACCTAATATTGAAAATTAATGTTTCGAAAAATTTTTTTTTAAGTAGGAATTAAATAATTGAACTACTGAAACGAAATTAAGATTTCCATATAAATAAAATCAGAAACCCTACACAAAATATGTATTTGTGTGCCTGCTTGGGAAACATTATATGGAAAAATTGAAGAATAAATTATTAAAAAAAACTGTCGCATTCTAATTGATTGACAGTGGAAATATATGAATTATAAACCAAAAAGGATTGACCAAAAATATGTTATTGCCCTACCAATATAGTTCCCTTCCCTTATAAATCAGAGTTTAATAGCATTAATATTTATTTTTTTTTTTTTTTTTTATTGGTTATAAACTTATAATTCTGAGATTAATATTTTAACATTTAGCATAACCAGACTACAGACAGAAGTAATATTATGTACATGACAACATATGACAACATAATAATAAGGAGGACAAAATAGCAGTATTAATAATAATTGTTCAGTATTATAATTTATAACAAAGAAATATTTGATTATTGTATTTTGAAATTGCTTCAACATTTTATGAATGAACCAAATGTACCTACGTTTTTTAAGCAAAATACTTAAATACGCTATAATGTAAAAACCCCTTTGAGAATAAAACGAAGAGACTTGTATTTACAAAAAAAATCAGTTGGCTGTTATAAAACATCTTGATTTGTTTTTTCATACAACAGTAACGAACAGTAATAAAATATGTGAGTATTTTCTTTTTCTTATTGGTCTATTTATTTCTTTAAGCTTCTTTGAAGAGACAGTATAAAGAAAAACATATGCTATCTATTGCTTTCACAGATGTGTTAATTAATGATTTAAAATAAGAATAAAGATAGGAAAAAAATGTTATAGATATTTTAAATTTTAAACCAGATCAAATTTAAGTTTAACATGATCTAATACAATGTTAAATTATAAGACAAATAAAAATACTACAACATATATAATACTTGCTAAGTAGTCCATCCTAACAGCTTAGTAACTTCTACAGTCAATGGTGCAATAATGTTGTAGACATACACATCGACTATAAAGTATTGAATTGTAAGGACTCCTAATTAAAGTAACAGATACCTTGTAATATTTTTATTTTTAATTAAAAAAACCAAACATTTATTAAATAGTTTTAAAACTAATAAAAATATAGGCTACAAATACGCAAATCCTTTTCTTTGTAGTACTTAAATAAAAGTATACCCCTTTCATATACCACTTTATTAATAAGTACTACATATTTTAGGTGCTTAAAATTTAACTTTAGACTGTCATTTATTAAATGATAATTATATCTTGGAAATGCAAATTATAAAACAGACATTCAAAGAGTGAAGTGATTCATTTTATTTTCATAATTCATTTTATTGTAATTACTATAGTAATGAATGAAAACCAGATATCCTTTACATATAGTAAAGGATATCTGGTTAGGTCTGGTTAGGAATGGATTATCCTAATGTATACTGATTCATACCAGTTCAAAATAAGTCTGGGTCAACATGTTTATAGAAATATTATTTGAAGTATTTTAAATATGAATAAATGTTTCTAGATACTATAGTATAATCCAAACTCTAGACAGAATCGTCTTAAAATATGATAGTTTATTAACCCTCTAAAAATGTATTGAGTAAAAATCACAAAACAATTTGTTGAACTAATGTAGTTACCATATTATTTAGATTCAATCCGGGTATGTAGTAAAAACTTCTGCAATAGATCTCTAATTGGCAAATTCATAATATTTTTATTTATTCTATTTTTATTATTCTCAATAACACCTGAAAATGAATTCCTTAAAATATTTACTTTATACTTAAATTACTTTAAAAAAGAATACTACAATCGAATAAGTTGAACATCCAAAGGGTAGAACCTTTAGAGACCTCCAAAACAGAACTTCTTATATGCTAATACATGTTAACTTACATCAGGGTAAGCAGATGAAAACATGGAACAGTTTATTTGTACTGTTTTCATTGTTTTGGTACTTATCTACATAAAATACCTTATAAATATTAAGATATTTCAAAAAAAGAAACTTTTACTTCAAATGTGTTCATTAACATTGTAAAAATACACAGTAAAAAAGTGTGAACTTCGCTCGATGAGATGTCTTCGCACGTCGGGTGGAATACTCTTGTCAGATGTATTGGATTTTAAAGAAACGATAAATCATTTCTTCAATAAAACGATTCTACATGGAGCTTCAACTAATATATAATAATAATTATTAGTTTGGAAGAATTGAACTTAAATGTTCAACTATAAATTATTTTGTTACACATACGAAAGTGTTCACAGGAAGAGAAAAAAAATAAACATCATTGTAAAACCATAAGCTTCTTCACTCCATTCAGAATCTAAAATTACTCAATAGTAATATATAAATAAATACTTTTATTTACAATTGATTATTGTAACCTGTGTAATTATTCTTCAACAAAGTTTTAAGATTACATTCACTTACAAAACAACAAAAACATTAATTGCAGAGTGATTACTTTCAACACATTTTAATTGAGTTCTGCTATGTTGAACATTGTCCCAAAAAAAAAAATAAGGTTATTCATTAAAAATAACCATGGATACTTTCACAGAAAATTATGCTAAGAAAATGTGAAATGTGGAATTAAAACAAGAATACATTCAAATCAAATACACATTTTATGCTTTTAAATAATTTCATTTTTATTGATTTACACATATGCTTTATTCATGTATAATATATACACATGAATAATATATTATTTATAAATTTCTATAAATATATGTATATATTATATAGAATCAAGAAATTGTCATACCACAAAAATTTAATGACTCTTATGTTAATACAAAAAAAAAAAATGAAAAAAAACAGGCTATTCACAAATACAGGAAAAATTAATATTAGGTATGCACCATAGTGGAAAATAAAATTACTAAATAATAATTTATAAAATGAGTACACATTTTTATAGAAAAAGTCTGATATATAATAATAGTGTGAAGATTGCAGAAGACATTAGATACTATTTAAAGTAAACAGAGAGCTAAAGGGAGAACATAACAAAAAAAAATTAAAATATCACATTTATTAATGTGGCTTAATCTTTGGCACTTGACTTCACACAATGTTTCATTCCATTGTGAAGCAAGACAGACGCACAGGAACACTTTGATATTGCTTCTTAACATATTAATGAAGCAAATCAAAATATTTATATTATATTAATTTTGTTCTGGAATAATGGCGTCGAAATAAAATTAATATCACATAGGCGAAAAAACGGTATATAATGCTTTCTGCAAACCACTTGATCGATTAAAAATATGTTAATGCACTAAAAAAAAAATATATATATAATAAAAAAAAAAACCAGACAAATCATCAAAGACGTCTAGATCCATAAATTATTTACACGGATCGAATAAAGTTCAATCTTTGTAATTTCTTAATCTAACATTGATCCATTGACTATTATAATTTTTTATATATTTTTTTCTTTAAGTATAAAACGTATAAAAAATATGTGTTACAAAATAATAAGTTTTTAAAACAATATACAATAATTAGGCCATTATCATTATTATTCCGTCTATTTCCTTTTTTTGTTACACAGAAATATACACTAAATAATTATTTCATTCCTGCCTTAAAAATTTTTTATTAATAAACCTGCATTTCGATAACAAAAAAAAGTGTATACATTACAGATAAAATATTTAACACTAGTTAAATAATAATAATAAAAAACATATTCTATTTTTATATAACATTAAATGGCACTTACAGTGTGCCACAAGTGATAGGTAGATTTATAAAAAAATCTGTATGTTAATAATTTTTATGTATATTATCAATATCATCAACAGTCTTTAGAAAACGTACCCTTTTTAAAGCTGGATATGTAAATTGTAGTGAGAACAGTTCCTGGTACCATTACTATTGAATATGAATTTTGACGAATTTCTGAAAGCAAAAATAATATTTAATGTTAGTCAAGCTTCAAGTACAACAGGTATATTAATATCATTCATGACATTGCTATTATTAAAATACTGCTATTTTCAAATTATAAAATCAGAAATAAAATTACAATATCATATCAATATACCTAATACAAACAATATTTAATAAAATGTATTTATTGATTCATAATATTATGACTAAATTTAACATAGTTAACGCTGTATTTTGTAAACAATTGCATGTGTAATGTTAATAAATATTAAAAATTCTTTATTAGCGAACAATGTTAAAATAACAAATCAATAAAATAGTTATTGAAAATAATTCTTCTAAATCATTAAATGTATTAGTCAAACATTTGTATCATTAACTTTAAGATACAAAATTTCAAGTTTAAGTATTTAAATTACAAATATACAAATATTAAATATGGTGTAATACCAAGTTGGACTTCATTAAAAATTAATTCCATTCAATTCAAATTTAAATTAAGGCTAATATACTTTGCACAATCAATATTCTTCACTTCACCAGTAGGTTAGGTTAGGTTACTCTTGTGAGTTGTGGGTATATTGCATATTAAAGAAATGATAAATCATTTCTTCAATAAAATTATTCTAAGCCGAGTTACACAATAATAATTATCAATCATATATATATATATAAAGAAAAGAAATCTACCAATATTTGAATTTATAACTGTCATTTGGGCTGCAATTCTAAAATTTTAACGGTTGTAAAGAATTATTCAGATGGCAAATATTCAATTAAATTACATCCAGTATGAAAATTTTTTTGGTACAAGAAAATATTGAGTGTATTTAAAACTAGTTAGAGTCTTGATTGAAAAAATAAATTATAAAAATCATCAGTTTCATACAAATTCTAACTTTAAAAAATTATAAAAAGTAAACAAAAGTTGAATTACAATTTTTGAGATTTTTTTAGGTTAACTGGACATATATGTGAGAGGTAATGTTAAATTTTCAGCTTATATAATTATGAAACACCTTATTATAGACAAATTTTGGATATAATTTAAGTATGTTACAACTGTTTAACATACCTACTCAATATAAAAATGACAATTATTTTTATCTGTCATTAACTGAAGCTCCACTCAGATTCGTTTTATTGAAGAAACAATTTATTGTTTCTTTTTAAGTTCAACACAACTACTAAGTATTCCGTCCTAGGAGCGAAGAATACTGTTTTTTTAAGTTTTTATACAATAAGACAATACTGTAGTAGGTATCGTAAGTTTCGATCTTACATTAGGTTTTACTCATTTTTGTAATAAAATGACGAATTTTTTTAAAAATTAAAATTTATTGTATTTTTTTTTCTCATGAATTTTCAGAAAATTCAACCAAATTCTTATAGATAACTTTAAATATGTTGATTAGATATAAAAAATGTTGGGATAATTTATTTTTCTAATAAATATTTTAATCTATAAATATAAATATTGAAAACAATCATTAGTTATGAATTCTCAAAAAAACGCCACTTCAATCTATATACATTAAATACAATAAGTTTTTACCACAAAATATGTTTACAGGGTATGAATGATATGAAAAGTCACATTGACACACCACTTTAAGGCCTAGTATTTCTATACAAAAATGTGTTTCCATAAGGAAAAAAAAAAATGTAAAAAAAAATAATTGTAAAACACCACTGCTTCTTTCCTCTACTCAAAATTCAAAAATGTAATATAGGTCTTCATGTTAGTCTAATGAATTATTATATTATGTATAGGTATATTTTAATTTACTTAATTACCTATATCATTTATTAATATAATATATATTATATTAAAATGTATTTAAATTTATTTATTGTATCAATAAGAAAAGTGTTTACAGAAGAAAAAAATAATAAAATAAAATGAACATCACTATAAAAACACTTTGTTCAGAATTTAAAATAATAATAAATATATTTTTATACTATTGTTTTTAAATAAAATATAAATTGTATAAGGTTCATAAGTTTAAACTTAGTATCTAACACGAGAGAATTGGTTTTGCACTGTTAAATAGGAGGGGTCTAATTTAATCTTCAATGGTGGTCGTTCTATTTATGGGTTCCCCTAACAGGAATTGCCACACACCTCATATACTACATATTATAATGTACAGAGTGATTCTAACATAAAAACAGTTGAACAACATTTAAATAATTTTTAAAGAAATCTAAATTTTAAAACGATTATTAAGTAAATAATTACAACAATAAGCAACGCTATAATAAACACCTATAATGTGATAATAATTATGATGTAAGTAGCACTATTATGTATTTGGAAATTATAAGTCGATGCCATTTAAAAATACTATATAGTATATAGAGTACGAACAATTTTAGAACCCAAACAATTGCATCATAATTAAGTTTTATTTTTATAAAAAGTTTGTTTAGGTACTTCCGAAATTATTTTTTTTTAAATATAACTGAAACGAATTAAATGAAACAAACACGATGTATACACATAATTATGTAGTATAATATACGAGTATGGAGTGTTCCATATTTTGTAACAAGTTAACAATGCATCGTTTCAGATGCAGGGTGACCTTCCAGCCACTACCCTGGCATTCAAAACTAATTATTTTGTCCGGAAAATAAATATAAATATAATATATAGGTAAGTACATTCTAATGTTAAGCCTATGTCACTAAAACATACATCAACACCCAAAAAGAGAATATTGAAATATAAATAACTATACAGTCAAATAATTTTAGAATAAATAATAAAATCAACATATAGTACACTAGTATATACTTATCATTAGAAAAGGTTGCGATTTTATATCCCGGCAGCGCAATGAACAACCAAGAAGCCCATTTACAATAATATGAAATATCATAGTTAAACATAATACATACCTATGTGGTAGAAGAGAGAACATTGATTTTATTATTTTGAACACGCTATGGTCTCCTGTGTTATTATTAGGACTATTTTAGTATTATCATTCACACAAGAGGAAATGGTTTTAAACCAAAAAGGTCTCGACCCTTGTCATCAAACTCGCAGAGATCTCATAAACAATCGAAGACTCCCACACACGTACATTATACATGTTTTTAGAGTGAAAACACGATGCTGCGTAATAATAAAACGCGTTGCAGAGAAAGCCTTACATAATTTTGTAGTAACACATCAGCCAAACGAGTTTAATATTACCTCTGACCTGGCAAAAAAACACCATCATCAAAACATCAGAAATCTCGGACAGAAAATACTGTCACTATTTGTATTGTTTTAATTTGTAAACATAAATAATACAAACGTGAGAGACAGATATTATTTTATTATTAATGCACACATAAGGTTTATTCTACAATGGTAATAATTAGTTGTTACCAATAAACAACAGGTATTATTATTGTCGTAATAGGTTTATTATAACAAATATAGGCACATTTTCAACTAGATAAGGACAAATTAATGGATTTTTAATATAACTACGAATGTACGAATGAAAAAATAACCATTTCGCAGAATATCCTGTTTTTGTATTTACGAAAAATACATAGTACAAATATAACAATTATTCAAAACGACACTTCAAAATTTTAAATATAAACGAAAATACATCTGATGGTTAGATACCCTCACGGCTGCACCTAAATAGCTAACTTGCTGCCAGTTGTATTGTTGTATAGACATTGAACCTCCCAGCATTGCTCCACAGCACATGCGCAGTTAACGATGTCTACACAAATGAAAGAAACCAGACTGTGTTCTTTTAGGTAGATACCCCTAAACCCAACCCTGTCGGCCTATCCTTCATAGTTCGTTCAATTATTATTTCGGTTGAAAATATGAACAGTTCTGTAAATAAAAATATGAGATACAACTTATAAAAAGATTTTTTTTTTTTTTAGTTTCTTTGTGAAAAATCAGTCGAATAAAACTGGGAGTGCCATAGAAAACTAAGTTAAACCCCATTTTTGCCTCCATTTTTTTTTCTGAAGCGAACATTCATGTATTATTATTGTCGTCGATAATTAAATTGATAATTAGGTACTATGATAATAATAAGACTGTAATTATCGAAACGTTGAAAATTAACATAGGCATGGTGTTGTTATTAAATTAACTTAGATTTACATACATGTATATATCTATATAAATGATGTATTACAGTCAACATAGTTAAAACCTACGAGTGTCCACTTATGAAGACTTTAAAATTGTTTCTCGTTTAGAACAATAAGGTACTGTTTAAATTGTTAATTATAATTATGAGTAAATATACTGATAAACTGATGACATGCGTATACAAACTACAAAGAATAACTGAGAATAATTTATTAAAAACAAATGTTAACTCCAAGAAGTCAATTAATATTTATTATGCAATATAAAAGGTTTCAATGCATCAAAACTAGTTTAATAGTATGAATTGTTGAGATTGTTTTTGTTCCAAAACATACAAATTTGTAAATCCTTATTTTAAATAATAGGTAATTTACTACTGTTTGAACAATAAATACCAGAAGCAATAGGTTAGTATTATACAATGATCGACTATAATATAGTAACATATAGGTCAAAACACTAATACAAACTTAACTAGATTTTTTAACTTGTTTAGTTTTGTAAAAATATTAACTATAAACCCTTGAGTACAGTGTAATAAAGAACTATTTATGGTTTGAAAACATTTTGCGACACCTGTGTTGTTAAAAAAGCCGGACATACTTAGCACGATGGGTGTACTTCGCACGCCGGGCGTATTAAATTTTAAAGAAACGATAAATCATTTCTTCAGTAAAACGATTCTGAACGAAAGAAATTAATAATATAAGAAAAAAAAAATTTTCGAAAAATGTCCAAAATTTTTTTTCACATTTTCACAATTTTCTTACGCCAAAATCTTTTTTATAGGACTTTCTATCTATGTTTAAATTTTCATAAAATTCGGATCAAAAAATGATGGTTTCCGAGTCGTTTTTGTCAAATTTTGGGTAGTTTTTCAAAAAAAAAAATTGAAGAATTGAGAAATTCAAAAAATGACCTCTCTAAAGTACAATCTAGAGGCGAATCCGGTTTCAAAAAATTACT